>JBBBDQ010001116.1:2807500-2932500 GCA_037127315.1 Ascarosepion bandense
TGTGCAGGGGGCTACGTAAGAGTGAAAAGATTGAAAAAGAAAAAGCCGGAAACCACATCCTAAACAGGGAACAAGGGATGAGCCTCTACACCTGTTCAATAGACGTGGGTGGAGTGTGAACCGGGTGATAGTTCAGTAATGCATGTGTGTATATATATATATATATATATATATATATATATCATCTGAAGATTGGTGTGATGCATGAAACTCAGTCATGAGTGAAACATAGGATAATGTGTGTGTGTGTGTGTATATATATATATATATATACACACACACACACATTATCCTATGTTTCACTCATGACTGAGTTTCATGCATCACACCAATCTTCAGATGATTAACATATTATACTGGCTTATTTTCGAATTTGAATTATTAATAATTCAAATTGTAAATAAGCCAGTATAATATATTAATCACTTGAAGATTGTTGTGAGTAAAACATAAGATAATATGTATATTTATTAATATATATTTTTGTTTTGTTATACAACATTGAGGACTGTCCCATTCACACATGATCTATATTTATATATTGATGGGCACACACATTATATATATACATATATATAGTAGCTGTCATCCGTGGGAACTGATTATATCAATTTAACAAAACAGACTTGATAAGATTACAAGCAGAAAAGAATCTTCCAACAAACCCAGAAGAAATTAGAATTAAAATCCATGTGGATAATAGTTTAATTGATGAAACAAAATATTGACATCACTGCATGCAATCAGTGAGAAGTGAAGAAAATAAATTATTACACATTTGATATTGACATTCCAAATTTGGTAGTTAAAAATAGTTTAGTAATTTTAATACTAACATTTCTTTGAGTAAGAGTAAAAGGCTGGCATTTAAACTAACTTAATGAAAATTATCCCAAACAAAGCCTCAATTTACATTATTTGGACTGAT
Organism: Ascarosepion bandense; assembly: GCA_037127315.1. Taxonomy (NCBI): domain Eukaryota; kingdom Metazoa; phylum Mollusca; class Cephalopoda; order Sepiida; family Sepiidae; genus Ascarosepion; species Ascarosepion bandense. Next base: position 2,808,429 of record JBBBDQ010001116.1, read on the forward strand.
CTTTATTGCCATGCTTACGATATTTCAGCCTTCTTCAGAGTGCTAGGAATTTCAAATTGAAACCTTTCTTTTGATCACTGGGCTATATCATTCTCATTCCATGTGCGATGCTACTGCTGGTAGCCATGTAGTTATCTCCCTTTAACTCAACTCTCTAAGTTATTTGTTCACCACTGCTGTAGCCTGGTATTGAGCCTAAGACATACAGGCATTTGTCTCAACACTACAGCAAGCTACCTCACATGTATGGTCTAACTCAGATTCACAAAGATGGCATTTCGCTCAGGCAGATTGTGTGCAGTCAAGGCTCTGTGTGCCAACATCTGAGTTGTGGATATAATTGACCCACTGATAGGAACGTCACCATCATATGTTCGAAACTTTGCTCATTTCATGAAACTAATCAAAGATGCTCCCATTCAATACAAGCAGATGGTCAGCTTGGATGTGGCGAGTCTTCACCAAGGTACCCATAGTGGAGGCACTATCAATAGTCAGAGACAGACCAGCCTCAGACTCATCCCTAGGAGAATGTACCAGCACACTCCTAGATAACCTGATGGAGATGCTTACTTTCTGCACACACACAACACGCCTCCAAATAGGATCATGCATATATTGGCAACATGAGAGCTTAGCAATGGGCTTGCTATTATCACCATCACTGGTTCGGCATATACATGGAATACTTTGAGGAGATGGCATTAGAATCCGCAGCTCTAAAGCCAACTCTATGGCTGAGATACGTTGATGACGCTTTCATACTCTGGCTGCACCAGGAAGAAGTCCAGACGCTACTGAATCATGTGAACTCAATAAAATCATTGATAAAATTCCCAACTGAAAAAGAGAGTGACAATAAACTAGCATTCCTGAATGTACTAATATCTCGAACTGAGAGGGGGTTCAAGACATCTATATACTGCAAGCCAACATTCACTGAACAATGCCTCAACTTCAACTCCTACCACCCATACAACGTAAAGAAAAGGATTGTTCGTTGCCTGCAACATCGAGCAAAGGTCATAAGTGGTGAACCAGAGACATATAAACAGGAAATGGTCTGTATAAGCAGTACCCTATAACATAACTATCCAGGGTACATGATAATAGTAACAACAAATGTGGAAGGGCAGGTACATGAGGATAATAACTCTCAGAAATCAGTCTTGGTCTGCCTACCTTATGTGAAAGGGTTATCAGAGAAAACACAAAGGATTTATAGTCCATATTACATCAGGATGACCTTCAAAAGTGGTTCTACACTTTGCAGGCACCTCTCCCAAGTAAGACTCCTAATAGAGGAGGACATGACTAAGGACTGTGTACATAATTCCATGTAGCTGTGGAAAAAAATATAAAAGAGAAATGCCCCCCCGCTCACACACTTGCTGCAAAAACATCACAAGGCCATAACATGAGTGGAGATTAAAAAAAAAAAAATCAGGCATAACTGACCACATATGAAGGTAAGAAAGGAGATCACCCCCCCCCCTATAGGACGAAACTGAAATAATTAGTAGATAAGACTATTGGAAACTATGTAAACTTGAAGTATCAGCATATATACTAGGCTACAAAAATCTCCTGAACCGGCCAAGCATAGAAATGAATACAATATGAGAACCAGTAATACAGAGTGCTAGAGAAAATTTTTTGTGTCAAAAAATTTGCTATATGAGCTCTGGTAAAAAATGGCTACTGCGACATTAGGTTTGTAAATCCCAGAAATTCATACACTGATGTCCTCAAGAACACATGGCCCAGTGAATATAGGTACTGGTTAGTCACAGTGACTTGACCCGAAGTGTTTTAAGTTCAATACCAGGCTACAGAAACTTAAAGAGATGAGTTAAAGGGAGATAATTAAATGGCTAATGGAAGTGGCATCGCAAATGAACAAGAATGAAAAATGGTTTCATTCAAAATTCGTAGCACCTGAAGTCTGGAGCATACAATGGCTGAAATGTCAAACATGACAATAAAAATAAGGACAACAATTCGAACAATGTAAATAATACCTCATCTCAGAAGTATAAACAAATGCTTGAATTTATTTTATTTTTTTTTAGATTAAAATCAGTCCTTTTCTAATCATCTATTCTCAGAACGAACAGAAGAATTGTTTGACAGGAATAAAATTTAAAAGAATCAAAGTTAATTTATGATGCAAGATCATAAAAAACTTTGTTGAATTAATAGTCCAAAAGTGTTCTTGGATACAAGCTAAAAAAAAGGTGTGTGTATGGGGGGAAGTTAAAAGTAATTGTTTATTTTCTTTTATAATTTATTCACATTTATTTTTATGTTCAAAATGCCACACCAATATAAAAAAATGTTTTCAATTTTTTTCTTTCAATAATATTTGCTAAATTTTCTTGTCAATCAGGAGGCATATACTAGAATACTTTCCTAAATTTTTTTCAATATTACAAAATAGACATAGATCATTCATAACCAGCAAGGATTTGTTAAAATGCATGAAAGGTGAAGTTGGGGTGGTGTTTGAATTTGGTATGGAAAAAAATTTTTTTTTGAAGGAACAGCTTCATCTGCATAACTGGAGAAAAAAAATCAATCTTTAACTGTAAAAGAGTGAGCAGATACGAGGAGCATTAGCTAAGTATGTTTACACATTTCAAATTTTGATCAATTAACAATATCAAAAATATCGAAGTGGATTATTGGATTCATAATTACCAATATACATTATCGAAGAGATATAGTTATTGTTGAGTAAGTAGATAAAAAGAAAAGATATAAATGAATAGAAAATAAATGCAATGTTTAGAAATGAAATTCAGATCTAAAGGAAAAAGAATTAGCAATGAACAATGAAGAGAAAATAAAAACAGAACAATCCAGTGAACAAGATACAACACAAAAAAAAAAAAAAAAAAGGAGCCAGTATGCATTGGAGAACATTTCTAGTGACAACTGACACACTAGAAAAAAAAAAAAAAAAAAAAAAAAAAGAAGAAGAAAAAGTGAAGGTCATGAGATGTAAAAATGATCACTAATACAAAGCAATAGTAACAATTGAAGCAAACTAAATGAAGCATGCTGACCAACAAAGGCTGTCAAAGGCTGAAATATAATGGCACCCATTTTATATTAATTTCAAAAGTTTGTTGGTTTTAATGAGAGAAAGTCAAAAGAATAGCATTGGTGTTATTTACAGTTGAGAAATTTAAAGTTTACTTTTAGTGCATAAGATTAAAAAAAAAGCCAACCAATTATTTTTTCCTGAAATGAGCCAATAAACAAAATTTAAAACAACTCCAATGGAGAAACGTTTTATTAAAAAAATCTTTCAGCTTCAATACACTACAACTGGTACAAATAAATATTTTAAACAATTTTAAAATTATAAATAAAAATGAAATCTCGAAATGTCCATTTGTTGTTTTCAAATGTAAAGCATTTTTAACTTATGCACTAAATGTAAATTTTCTAAGACTAAATTAGCAAAGAATGAGTGACTTGGATTTTCTTTAATTAGCCATGCTGTTAATATATCTTCACCAGCAAAAAAAGAAAAAAAAAGAGCTAGCAATAAGAGATTTGGAATTATATTGTTTTGCATTTTTAAATCACGCTTGTGACATCTCTTGATTAAGCCAGGTTAGAATAAGTAAATAGATATGAAACATTATTTAGTTAAACATTTATTTAGTTAAATTTTCTGATTTTAATAATACATTATAAATTGTTTTTAAGAAAACATTTAACAAAGTTTTAAAAAGCAATTACATTTTTTGTGTTTAAGCTACATATATTTCAGCATGACTTATAAAGATGAAACTTTTTTGTAAAATTTAGCAAAGTCTATAACAAAAAATCTAAAAGAATCATATTGTAAAATTTTACAGAGAGCATAGCTGATACTGCTCTTTGATATGAGGCAGTTGATCAAACTCAATTCTTTAATTCAATGTAGAGCACACAAGTGCCTTGGTGGAAGTGCTAATCTATATATTAATGTTCATGACATTTCTGACAGTTGTTATGTTAATATTTAAATAAAAGAAATAGATAAGTGTATCTTCTTTTTGGGATCATTTCAAGTTTCCAAATAATACCATGTATTTTATTAGGCTGGCCTACATGAAATGTCAGATTTTGATAGGGGGAAAATGTAAAATAGTACAAAGAATGTATTTTTAAATCAAAATATACATTTATGGATAGAAAAAAAATAACTTGGAATGTTTCACTAGTAATCTGTATCATCAGCAGAAAAAAGTGACCTTAAAATGATTAAGCATTTTGCTGCTTAACATGTTGCATATTTCATTTTAATAATGTAGATATATTTTTACTCCTGATGACACAGGATTTGCTAGTAAAAATTGTCAAGTTATTTCTTTTTTTTTCTAAATTATTCAATACATTTTGATTCCATTGAATTTCAACTAATTTTATTCGTTTATGGTTATTGTAAATGATGCATGTTCTATAGGCAGACATTTAAAAAAATGCGTTCTTATTGTTCAACAGAGACAGAAAGAGAGAGAGAGATTTTTGTCAGATCAAATGGAATTTATTGGCCTCCAGGGTTTTGGACCCCATTTTTCTTAAAAGTCACAAAGTCAACCAACTTAAGAGAAAGTTGATTTGATGAAAGAAATTTTTCACAATCTTTCCTCTAGATTATCACTGAAAATGTTTGGAGGTTTTAAATCTTGGGATTTTTTGGATCATGTCCTTTATCTGCAACACTGAAACCATTTTTGTATTGTTTGCTCATAATTAAGTCCTTTAAATGCCAAATTAAGGGATTTGTTTTCTGATTTTATTTTCTCAGTTTAAGAGTTGTGGTAAAGTTGAAGTTTATAAAGAGACTATTTAGGAGGAATTAAGAGAAATTTAAAATGACAAGTAATACAAAAATTTACTTGAATCTATTTTGAGAAGTCATAAACTATGAACCCAACAATTCATGTGACACAACCTGGTACTTGGATATTATGAACATACACAAGAAAATTTTACAATTTCATTTTAAGAGATTTAAAAAGAAAAGTCTGAAAAGGATTTTATTAAAATATTGATTTTTACACAGAACCAGCTTAGTTCTTTTCTGTCCACTTACCAACAACAATTTTCTGGAAAAACAGATGGTCATGGAAGGATAAAACAATTTACAGAACAAAATCAAAATATAAATATACCAAATATTTAATTAACAACCAACACAATATAATAAAAATAAAATATGTCACTTCACATCAAATGATTCAAAATATTTAAGGAAACATTCAGTAAGACGGTAGATATCCAAGCGATGGAAATTTTAAAAAACAAACAGGAAAGGCATATGTTAAAATAAATTTTATACATAAAAAAATTGAAAACCAAAACAAAAGTGTTATGTTAATATTTCATATTCATGCAAATGTTAAAAGGTTAGTGGGAAATCAGTTGAAAAAAAAGAAGAAAAAAGGGTGGGGGGGCAAGAAAGAAAAGTGAAATTTCTCCATTATTTAAAAAAGAACACAAAATATTATTTGGCAGTCATGTGACCATGAATGCAAGTAAAAGTGTTTAGAGAGAGAAAAAAAAAATTTTGTAGTAAAAGTAAAAAAAAAACAAAAAACAATTCTATGTCAATGAAATAAATTTTGACAAATTGACAAAGTAAATGGAGTGTGGGAAGGACTTCAAAGGAACAATAATTTATTAAAACGCAGATTTGACAAATATTGGCATATAGGCCCCAGAAAAGATATATTCAGATTTGTTGGTGTAACATGTATTCTGGTCCATGCCCATAAAAGATTTAGTCAGAAATTTGAAAAAATAAATAAATAAATACAACATTATAACAGACATACTTCATGACAAACAGCCAAACGAACTCATATAAGTGACTTTAAAAAAACATTCAAAGATCAAATTTGATTTTCATGCCTATTGGAATATTTTAAATATAAGACATGAATAAATTGTTTTGCATAACCGTTTCACAATAACTATTAAAATGTACATCAAATGACCATTTCTTTGACATGAGGTATGTTTGCTGTGCATTGATTCCTTCAGAATAACATTTTTAGCATTGTTATCTATTTCATCTCAATGGTACACAGAACAAAATGCGCTAAACATTTCTATATTTTATTCATTTGAGTGTATCACAACCAACAAAATATTCAAACCATGCAAAAAGCAAGGGACAGCCAATTATATGATTCGAAAGATTAATGAATACTGAATTATACAAATTGACCAACCTTAATCTAAACAACTGTAACTGGTACATCCGCCACAATCCAGACATAATTTTAGCCGTGCTGCCATCCAAACTACACCCTAAAAATGTTATCTGTAAGCAATTCTTGATATTTCAAGAATCACCTGTGAGATAACAACCTGCTGATTTTGTACTTATTGAAAAGCTTAAGGTTTCAATGTTAGATCATTCTTCAGCTGGAATAGGAGGATCATTATTAGCGTATTATAAAATAAATGCTTCTCTAGTGCAACTAAGAGATTAGTTTGAAAAGTCGTGCTATCATAATGCTACTATGAAGGAATCAAAAAATAATTAAAAGAAAAAAGTCTCATTCCCAAATTTAAATGCATTTGAAAAAAGCAGAATAACAGAATATTAAATTTATAGCAGATTTAGTGGAATAGGCTTCAAGAAGATTTAGAAGAATAGGCTTTGAAAAGAGCTGAAATTAGAGAAACTAAAAAACACTAAATTATGAAAGAAGAAATATTTAAGAAATTATATCATTCGCTTAAAAAAATCAAGCAAATAATTTAAATATATATATATGAAAAAAAAAAACAAACATTCAAGATTCAAAATGCTTATGATCAGCAAAGTAAAAATCACTTTCCAAATGGAATATTGAGAGGAAGAAAGATTGAGATTGGGGAGGGAGGGAGGGGGAGAAAGAGGAGAAAACAAAAACCAAGACTAACAACACCTCGAGAGAAAAAAATGGTGAAAGAATTCATAACAAAAACATAAGGTGAAGAAGTCAACAATTCATTTTATATATATATATATATACACACACACACACATACAGACAGACATACATACATACATACAAATGATATATATAGCAAATGTAATATTTCAAATTTTTTAAAAGCATTACAATGTAAATTGATAATATAGTTAATATAAAGTTAGAAAAATTGAATTTGCTTATATTGATTCTTTCAGGCCTTAAAATATTTCTACTAATGTTATATTAGCAATAATGAAAAATGAGGTCAGTTAATTAATAGTTAATAGATAGTAATTAATTTTGTTTTTTCCATAGTCACATGACCCTAAAAACTAAAGAGATGGATGAATGGGATGGAGGGGGAGGTGAAGGCATTTGGAAAGAGCGATGGATAATTTGGGCAAACGGAAGAAAGCCAACTGCAATAAGCAAGCAGAGTGAGCAAGTTACACAAAAATGGGGCCAAACCACACGTTTATGGCAAATGTTTGAAAATTTGCGAAACAACAGCAAAAAGGGATCTTCAAAGCCAGGATGAAATGCTGTTCTCAAAGTGGTACTACCAAGAGTTCCCAAAATTAATATTAAAATGAAGAGTTTATAAAGCTTGTCAGTTGTCCATTGGAGTTGCGCAACAAAGAAAATTATCATTAATTCTGTAAAATATTTCACATCAATATATTTAAATTGATTAATCATGCTTTTATTGAGTTACTGTTTAACAGACAGAAACTTGCAACAATTTAAAATTGCAAGGTTTTTCTGACATTACTAATTGGTTATAAATATAAATAAGAAAACCTTAGATACAACAGTTACCGATTAACTTGAAAGAAAATTATTTCATAAAAACAATTTTTCTCTTTTCATTTCTTGCTGTTATTTTGGGTATCTTTGCTGTTTGAAAGCAGTTTTGGAAATTCAAATATTAACACGAGCACAAACTACACTTCTGGTCTGAGAGTGTCATTTTTTTTTTTACTAGTATATTGATCTAACAAAAGGTAATAATTGTGAAGTCCTTTCAAACTCGAGATCCCAAAGCCTGGTAATCTAATGCAAGATCAGTAAATATGCCCATTGCACAAATCAGAAAGAAAAAAAAAATAGCTCAACAATTTGAATAATGAGCTTGATCTCATGAAAAATCTATTTTATGCTGTTCTTGTTTAGTGCTTCTAAAAGAAAGAGAAATATATTAAAATTACAAGAAATTTCAAAATTCTGCTGTAATATATGCAAATACTCAAGATGATAAAATCATTTGAGCTTCAAGAGGTTTATATATCTAAGCTACTTCATAACTAAGAATTTATGTTCAGGTATTATAATATATAATAAAATTGGGACTGGATAATCCTTTAGGCTAGTATAGACTGCAGTTTAGCCTAGGCCCTCACCTTCTCAAGCTTTTATAAAACAATGTTTTTAATTTTCGAGATGTTATAATTTCTAAACAATTTTTATAAACTGAAATAATTTCAATATGACAAACATTTATTTTGATTGTTTTGTTATAATGCTAGTTACAAAAAAAAAAAGAAAAAAAAAGTCTTTTTTATTATGGTTGTGTTGAAACAAACTTTTTAAACTGTTTAAATGATCTAAAGTTTTATTCAATTTATATCCAAGTAGTAATGTTATTTATTAATAAGCATTTTATAATGTCACTACTGTCATTATAATTTGAAAATGAAAATTTTGGGCTCATCATTGCCAGTTTATTCATTCTGACCATTAATTTCATCTTTTGGCTTTTCAATAATTTAAAATTTCATCAGCTTCACTAGAAACTGCTTTAAGAATCATCAAGACAGTAAAACCTCAAAGAAACAAAAGATGATTAGAATAGTCTGAATAAATAATTTTCTCTCTTTATACTTTATCATTTTTAAAGTCTAATGAAATAATTCCTATCAAAAGAGCATATGCATAAACAGCCTCCAAAATGCTAATTAAAAGAAATTTTAATTAGCATTCACAAGTTATTTAGACTTTGCACCTTATCTATATTGTTTCAATTAGAATTATTATATGATCGGTAGAATCACCCTCTAGATACATGAACAACACTTTGTTTAACAATGAGCACTTGGTTTGTCTAATGAAATGAAACTTGGCTCCATTTAGAATTTTACCAACAACTTCTATATGGGGTGAATCAACAAATCCATAGCTTGATATGTTGTTCCTAGCTAAATTTTTATCTATATGATTAATATTTTATTGAATTATGTGCATTGAAAAAGGAAAGTATTATGGAGGGGGGGAATTGCTGAATGAAACAAATGCTTTTTTTTTTGCCATTCAACTGAAGATGAAGAAGCTATATTGATGGCATTTGAAGCACAGTCTCCTCCACAATGTCATATTTAATAGATCACAAAAAGGTAAATCAGTAATGTAATTTCAAGTAGCATTTTTGTTTCAATTAACAAAATATAGGACTTCACTTTCATTAATATTTACAAACTTTGGGAAACTGCTGGTATAAAAGTCCCATTAGAAAATATAATAGCTTCAATAAGAAAACAATTTAAAAAATGTTTTTTTTATTCATAATATCTAATTTCCTATCATTGCTGATAATTTTCAACCAAAGCATTTTTTTGTGATAAAAAGAACTCAACTTAAGACTAGATGATAGCAATAAATTGTGTTTTTATAAAGTAATTTTAAATTTAACAAAGCTATTTACACTGTTCAGATTGTTGTCCTCATCTTTACTGCCATACATTTTTCAGGTGTAGCACTTGAAGAAAACTGGAGCATACAATGGCCGAAATGTCAAACATACCAATAAAGAAGAGGACAACAGTGTAAATAATGTAAATACTACGTCATCTCAGGAGTATAGACAAATATTAACAAAGGCTGTTATATATTTAACAAGTTGACAAATTTAATAATCACACTCCTTACAAAAATGCTAAGTTCATTGAGAAACTGTGATATACAATCTGTTTATTACATATCAATATTAATGTGGATTAAATATGATTTCTTTTTGAATTGACAAGTATTGATAAGTCAATTTCTTTTTCTAGTGTTTCTTGAGCCCAAAACAAAGCAGATGAATGCCTTCCTCTTTACAAGAATGTCACAATAGAAACAAGAGAGATAAGGATAACAGTCTAAACAGCTCTATGAATGCTGTTAGATTAAAACTATTAGGGAAAGAAAAGCATTCTCCCATTGCAAGTTAGTTATAAGCAATTGTATGAAGTTACATTATTCAATCTGACATTCTCTCTTGGGTCCCCATGATAGTACAAAAGTGCAGTGCTCAAGTATGTAATATATTTGGAGAATGGAGAGGTAAAAAAAAAAAAAAGTTTAATTAAAATAAAATGGCTGCCACATTGAATTGAGGAAAAGTGAACCATGTGAAATTGGTGAAAAGAAAAGCTTAAGAATTGTGAGCACCAACAAGCAAAAGGGGATAAAATAAGGGTGGGTGAGGGTTAGACATCAAGTCAGTACATATTTTAAACCAAAGGTATAAACTTAATGGTTTGATGGTTTTGCCACTGTTTTGATTTTTTAAAAAATTAAAGATGGAAAAAAAGAGAAAGAGCAAGAAAAAAAGTCTGTAAAAATGAAATTGTAAACAGAAATATCAATTGTCTTATTTTAGGTTTTAAAATAAATTATTTTAGTAATCTTTCTAGTAATTACTTATTTCTAACAAACTATCAAACTTTGCATATTGTGCCTTAAACAATTTCTTGAAAATAAAATGTGTCATTGTAAAGTTATGAATATTAAGATTTATGTTAGAAACTATTTCTTTAACAATTTTGTGTAAAATAATTTATTGCAGAAGTGTTTTAATGATTGTTTCTAAAGGAAATACAGTGCAGGCCCGATGTAAGAGTTACAGCAGTTTTATTCCTATCAAATATTATCTTCTAATTAAGTGTTTTACTCTTATATAATCAGAAATGATGGTCCAATGTTAGAGAATTCAATAAAAGAAACCTGTGAAATAAAGCAAAAGTTTGAAAAATACTAGTGAGATCAGTTTGGCACTCTTAATTTCCAAATAATTCATCATCATAATTCTTAGATAGAATAGCTTTCTATTCCATGAATGTTGCTATTGGCATTAATGTCAAGGATCAAATACTGAAACTTGCTGGGGATTCGTACTGAGAATGAAAACTTCCCAACAAATGCTAATTGACTGGTACTTAGCAAAATATAGTTTTAAAGTATAGCTATATTTATGGATAAAAGTGCTCAATATCACAGAGTGTATGCAAATACAAAAATGAAAACTGATGCCAATGCCATCTAGATAGCCTGAAGATTGTATTGAAGCATGAAACAGACTGTTGCTTCTTCCTGTTGTTCTCAGTGTCCACACACATACACACGTTTCAGTTCTTATACTAAAAGCTGTTTTCATAATTTAATCCGAATATCTGATCCCCAAAAATACTTTCTTTGCTACTTAATTACAGTAAACAAATGTGAAAGTAACGTTTCCCAGGCTATGTTTTTTGTTACCTGGTCCTGGTGTGTTGATTTGGAAATCTCTGAAATCATGAACATTTTCAAAAACTTCAATGGAAAGAAAGCAAAAGGGTGTAAAAAAGCTCCTGGGTGAGAGTATGTGGTGGAGTTCAACAAGTACCAGAAGAGAGGCAAGCACTGAGTGCAGCAGCAAGAGTGCCATGAAAATTGAGGTTGGGTACAAGTGAGTCTTGTGCTAGCATTGAAGTCAGCATTACTGGCATATGCAATGTGTTCTTTTCATTTCCCTCCATTACAGAGCAATAATAAAAAACAATATTTCAGTTTATTGCAAGTGTAAAGACTAATTTTTAACCAACATATTTGGCTTATTAACAGACAAAATAGGAATCACGTTTCTAACGTGCATGTGTGTGTGCAGACTCATTCAAATAAAGATTTGTTTGTTGAGGACAGTTGTAAAAATCATATCAAGAATGTGTGTTAAAATATTTCTGATCAGCCCTCCTTCACCCCAGTTATAGATTTTAACTTCTTAAAAGGTTACAAATTTTTAATCAAGTTTGGATTTTTTTTTTAATAATAAAGAGGAATGTACTATTCTGCAAAGTAAAATAATTAGTTGTATACTAAGTACTTTTTAATTTAATTCCTTATATTGATCTGAAGAGAGAAATGTCTGCTGTTTCAGAAAGTAATATTTTAATGAAAAATTTAAAAAGTTTTGAAGTATTGGTTGGAATTGTTACAAGTGGCAGTTTAGTTTGTAAATAATAAACAACATGCAAACTAAAATAACCATCAGATTTGAAGCCAAAATTTGGTCAAGCGTTCTACATTATCTTTCTGAATGCACTCATGCTAGCCATAGTTCTTAATGTCCAATTTTGGGTTCAAATATCACAAGCAGTTCATTTAGTTGGCATGTATTTTTATCTTTAGGTATATAATTTGAGTGTGAAAATTTGATTTAAAAAAATAAAAATAAAAATTTAAAAAATGATGCAAATTATGAACTGACTTGCTATCTTTTAAAGAATTTATTATACTGAAACAATATCAGAGAATAAAAGGGCATGTATGTTTATGTTTCTTTTATTCTCCCGAAACAGTAAAGAGTGGCAGCCATTTTACATGTGAGATGCTGCTGCTGCTGCTGTTGAGGATGCTAATGTGTTATTTAAATGCTGATTAAGGGTTTTGTATCTACTGACCACTTGTTCAACTTGGCCTGTACTATTCCGTCTATCTTCAAGCTTATTCTTCTTTTTCTGCCTTTCTCGGTACGAAAAACTCCTTTCCCTCGGAAAGGCCGATGGTTTGTGCTGAGGAGACGCCTTTTGGCTGGGGGCCAATTCTGACCTTTGATCTGCAACATGGCCATCATGATACGATGATGTTGATGACGTGGGGTGGATTTCAATATCCTGACTGGCGTGCTCCTATTAATTTGGACAGATATAAATGATAATTGTATAATTGATGCAGACACGATTTTGCAGAGTCTACAGAATTTCTCTTAATTTCTTAGTTGCTGAAAAGATATTAACGTGATAATGGCTAAAGAAAAAGTAAGTTTGCTTTTTCATCAGTGTGCCCATGAAAAGGAGAAAGAGAAGAAAAATAATTTTAAAAATTTAGTTTAAAATGAATTATCTCACATGCTGAATTAGGTAAAAAGGAGATTAAAAATTAGGAAAATTTATAGTTTAATATATGGGATAAAAATGTAAACGAAATTTTAAAAAATTAGATATCATTTCTTCCTTTTGGCTTTTATATGTTGATGATAAAATAAGAAGCTGCAGTGGTCAGTTGCCAGATGACGTTTGATTGATGAAGAGAATTTTTCAATGGAAGAATTCAAAAATGTCATATTAAAGAAAATAACTTAGTTACCTAAGAACGATCTCTGAGAAATAAACTTAAGATTCATAAAAGAAAGACACAGACATAAGAAATGATTACCTCAAATAAGTTTTCAATTTTTTATAAAGTAGCCCAGCATTTCTAACCCTTTTTACCCTTGCATAACCCTCAAGATAAATTAAATATCTCAAGGAATCCCTGCGCAAAAACAAAATTTTGTACCAAATTTTTCTCATTTTATTTTAATTGTAGTTAACGTAGCAGATATCAAAGGACATATTTTTAAATAACTGGTTTAAGAAAAAATTAATGCTCTTTTCTCAAATGAGTGGCGATATCTAAGTGAAAGTGTATACACTAGCACTGTAGAGACATCACTAAATATATTCCCAATGATTGTTATATTTTTTAATAACATAATAGGTTAGATGGATGATGTATATAAAATTAAATAAAAAAAAAAATCAAAATTGCATTAACTTATCTCACTTGTTCTCAGAGAACCCTTAGGGATCTTTTGCAAAATCTTAGGGTTCTGGAGAGCTGCAGTTGACAAACACTGAAGTAGCTACTGACCACAGAGTTGTTCAAATTTCATTGCATTCAATAAGCAGAAAAATATTTGGTTATGAAATTTGTTTCTAATTATTCATTTGTCATTCAAAAATTGTACATTGCTCTTGTTTATTATATTCAGTTCATTGGTGAAAATTTGTCAGAAATGTTTTTTCAATATTATTTCAGATAGATTTTATACTTTAACTTTAAGCAACTCGGACAATATCAGAATAAGACAATAAGCTTAAATGTCATCACACATTGAATCTCTTCTACTTTTCAATGAAACAGTTTTTTTTCTCTATATTTTTCTTTTGGGATAGAAAATAGATAAATTTTATTAAAAGAAATGTTTTATCTTTTTAATGAAAGAAAAAATTGAAAACCAAACTTATCTAAAGCATTTGTTTAAATGTAAGCTTTTTTTTTTTTCAATTACAAAATTAAATATTACATAAATTTGTTATAGTGACATTCCTAAAAGAACCTAGATGATAAATGTTTTACTTTAAGTTAAAGCTTAATAAACAAAATTGTGTTCAAATTATGTGAATTATGAATATGACATTAAAAAATTTGCCACATATTTTTGTTGTTTCTATTCATTGCCTGCAAGTATATTTTTCAGAATTTGTTCCAAGTGAATGTCTCATGAACTATAAAACTGATAAGAACCAACAACAAAGAACTTCCCATTATCAGAAATTCAGATATTTATACCCAAAGTAAGCTATTCATAATTTTGATTGATATTATTAGAATCTAATAATACAAGGTCTTCAATTCAATTTTACTAGCAATTTTTCTTTATGCTGGATAAACAAAATTATTCTCAGGTTTTATTCCACCATAATCATTAACAATCCAATATCATAAAATTTATTTTAAGACCTAAAAACAATATCAATGTTCTGCTTGTATTGTAAGTTTCTAATATTCATGTTTATTAAAGCTTTGCTGATGAAAGTCAAACATTGATCTTCCTAATTTATAGCTACTTTCATTATGGTTGCTGAAGAGTTCTTGTTTACCGACCTGTATACAAGAATGGAATGTTCCTATCCTCTTAAATACATGGACATTATTAGAGTAGAGAAGAGATTGATTATACTGACTAGCAGTCTATCTACTTCATGCAGCATGTGAGTCTTGTACTTGTTGATATACTATTATTCCCAACTTCCATTTTGGTGATTACTCACACAGTAACCTTTTAGAGTTACAACAGTTCTTCAGCCACACATTATGCTGAAACAAACTGTATTCTGAAAGAAAATCTATAGATTAGAGATGAGTTTTAAGGGAACCACCATAGGTGATAAACTATAGACACAGTTAAAATAAGGTTCCTTGTACTTTAACCCCACTATTTCAGTATATCATTTAATTAACAATGGTTTGGTGATATTCTCAAATCCAAATATGAACAATGTTATCTGGCTGCATAACACTTGATTAAGAAAACCTAAGTAAAGCCAAGGATATCTATAGAAATACTTTTTAAAGATTAATTTTCTAATTTGTAAATGACTATAAAATGACCAATCTATGTAATTATAGCAACATAAAGCTTCAAAGTTATAACTGAAATAGATTTGTATATAACAGAAAAACAACTATAAGTCACCAAAATCTGAACCAATTAAAAGCAAACTGTGCTCAAGTGACCGAGACTGACCACTGGCTTCTTCATGTCTACCAACACAAGAGCAGAGGCCAATTGAAGGAAGAGTGATAAAAACATGCACTTGTTATTTACTAAAAACCTGTCCTTTCATTTAAATAGAAAGCATGCTTATTTATGGTAAGTAGTCACGTAAAGAATACATGCTGTGTGTGTGTGTGTGTGTGTGTTATGAGGACCTCACATCTAAATTGAACAGAATATAAAAAAGGAAATACATTTGAAATAAAATCTTGATCATTAATAAGCATCTTATTAACAGAATAAAAAAATTGAATTAAGACAAAAATAAGAAAATAAATAAAAAATGAGGTATGATCAGCATTCAACCCAATATAAAAATAATTTTTGGTATATTGCAATGCCAATGTTTATTGCCTTTGATATGGCTTAACAAAAGGGTAACATCAAATTTTGTGAACAATGATGGATCGGAATTAAGCAATTTTTATGGACCTTGAATCGAATGAATTATTTCCTGCATTTCATTGTGATTCTACAAAGTTAAAAAAAGATTTAGACAAGAACAATTTCTAAATATGCTCCAAATTTTTATTTGCTTCTAAGGTTGATAGAGTTACAGAGATAACTCACAAAGTTCAATCTTTCATTGAGTAGAAGTTGGGTTTCATTCAAGGCAAACTATAGCTTTACAATTGCTACAGATTATAAAAATATACAACACTTTGTAGAGGATAAAGAGAAAAACTTTGATTAATGAAATCATATAGCTGAATTTAAAAAAAAAATCAATAGTAGAAAATTCTCAAAGTTTTAATGCCAGATTAATTAACAATTAAGATTTTTAACAATTCTGACTTTTCATTTTCAATTTTTGATAATTTACTAAAGGTTTTATAGATTGAAAGAGGAAACCATTTTGCAAATGATTGATTTTGTTTCAATCTTATAATTTCCAATTTCTATTGTATAGATTTGCTTGGCTTTATTGCAAAGAGTATATACATAAAATTAAGAAGAAAAAGCTAAATTTTGCTAGTGCTCTTTCATGTTACATTTAAAGGAATTAATTTCCTACAGTTTTAATTGACTTCTATGGTTTTGATTTCTGTTATGTTCAAACATCTCTATATGGCGTGAAAAAAATCAAAGACTTGCAATCATTACTTTGACATAAATTTTCCAGAAGTAAAGTTAAGAGAGAATATAAATTCTTTCTTTTGCTTTTTCAAGTAACTTATGAAATTATAAATGTATTTGTAAACATATTTATACCAGAGGCACTTTCTTTTTTCAAACATTTATAACCAAAATTATTCAAAGAGAAATGGCTGACATTGTTTTTAACAAAAACAAATCATATAAAGAGTTTTTGTTATGATGCCCTTTTTTAGAATAAAGAAAAAATAAAAACACTGAAATATCTATTAATAAATATCAAAGTCATTATTAGACCACTTCTTGAACATGTTTCTAAGACAAAATGATTTTATGAATAGGTTTAATGATTGTATTTTATATCAGAGAATTTTAGAAGTAAAATATCCTCTTGATTAATTCAAAAGCTAATGAATTACTTGTGAACTGAAGCAGCATAATTTTAGGATTAATAATAACAATAATTCAATTTTTATGCAAACTTTAAAATGAAATATGATCTAATCACCATTTTGGGTCCAACATGTGAGTCTTTGTTGTTTGTACATTATGAAGGTTAAAGAATGCGTTTAAGTCGAAAAGGTATAAAACCAACAAATACGAAAGCAACATCCTGAAGTACTACACTTGTAAATCTTTGGCCTTGAGATTAACAAGGAAATCTACAGCCATTAGGTAAGAAACTATTGCATTTATATTTCTTCTGTTGCTAAGACTAGCAAAGATGCTAAACAAATAGATGACATTTCTCTAATTAGTCAGTTAAGAGCCATAGGTGACTGACCGGGTAGAAGATTTTCCTGCAGTAGGCTGCCATTACTTTCTGCATTAGACTAGTTGCCAACTTAGGCTATATAACCCAATCTTTCATGTTATTTAACCTATATCTGGAGAGAAGAGATGGATTAACACCTTTCCCAAGGGTATTTGCATGTAAGTGAATGCATTGAATTCAACTGGAATTTGAACTGATTTCTCGTTCTGAACGGACATCCACTGTACCACAACAAAACAAGATTATATTATAATACAGCAAAACTAAAGTGCAGTAAAATGCAACTAAAGGTCAAAGGGGACCTCATTGTAGATGCAAGTGCAGTTTGGGGGGGAAAGGTGACTGAAGGCCAGCAAGGGTGTGTAAGCGTGATATGCTTTCCTCCCACTGTTTTTGTTTGGCCTTTTTTTTTCCCCCCATTTCATAGGACTTATGGTAACAACAAATCAAGTGATGGCCAGTAAATCAAGAGATATGCATATTGTGATAGAAATTCTATAATTGTGTTCGTTCAGTAAAATGTAATTAGTGCAAATTAATACTATATTGCAATATAGGCTGAATTACGGTTAAGTGCTGGTTGATATGAGAAAAGGTTCAACCCCCAGTACCAAACACCTTTTGATATAATGGATAGATTTCCGAAGACTTAGAATATAAACCTGAATACTGAGTAAAATTGAACAAGCTAGTAAGATGGAATTAAAAGAGAATACAAAAATAAAATCAACAATTTAAACAAATTTGTTTTCTAAAGGAAAATGTTTCTGAGAAAATTCATTTCTAGATTCAGGAAAATAGATTTCTAAAAATAAAATTAATAAGATACTCATCCTAACATAAGCAATATGCAATCATTAATAACTGTTGCTTAATTCTTTCATATTTGGATACTGCCTTTAAATACAAGTAAGATTTATTTTTAATCACCTTGTTGTAGTAAGCTTATCAATTTCTGATATGTGGTAGGAGCACATTTCTTTTTCTGATAATGAAATAATAATAAATTACTTAACAGATTATGCAAATTCTTTTTAATAAAATTAAAGTATTTTAGTATTAGAAAACCAGCTTCAAGTGGTTTTAGTGTTAACAATAATTTAAAATATCTCACTAATTTTCCTAAGAAATTTGATTTTTAGCATATTATCATTTCCATGGGTCATGTGGAGAACTTATTCTTGTGTGTGTGTGTGTGTGTGTGTGTGTAAAATGAGCATTCTTAAATTTTAAAATTTAAAAAAAAATAAATTTTCGTTTGTATATGAATACTTGTCACAAAATCTTTGCATTTGCCTTGATAAAGTCCCTCAGAAAAAAAATGTGTGTGTGTGTTTATAAAAAAATAACATAACTAAAAATATGTCTGTAAAAGTATAATATGAATAATTACATCACTTTGTACCCTCCGTAATTTATCTTAACTTTCAGGTAGCTTAATATATATTTATGAGCATTCTTAAATCTAAAAATTCTGAAAAACTAACATTTTTACTTCTGTGTATAAATACTTGTTACGAAATAAAATCCTTACATTTACTTTGATAAAGGATGAAATAAATCAGCAAAATTTTTTCCTTACTGTGATACTAGACGAGAAAGGCATCAATTCTTATTGCCTTTCCCAAACAGTTGATATTAATTACTGGAATAATACTTCATTTTTACCATGTATATAAATTCATACATTAAATATTAAAAACTGGTCATTAAATTGCTATCAATAGTGCCTGGCTCAATTGTCATACTAGAAAATTGTCTTAATCTAGTTTAGGGCAGGCTTTTTTCTTTACTTTAATTACTCTAGAATTGAGAAAATTACATGATAGCATATTTTAAGTGGTTATTTTATGTAATGTACTATAATCTAAAAAAAATATTCCTATCCTATCATACTTATAAAGAATAAACATGACTGTTCCTTTATTACTTTGTATAAAATTCTAGTCACAAAGAATATATTTATGCTAATATCACATAACCAAATAAAATTTAAAAATCAAAGACTATAGGAAATTAAATGAAGATGCGCTAAAATTAAAATCTTATGGATGATGAAATGGGTTAAGAAAAAAAAAAAAAAAAAAAAACACTTTATATTGCAAAAATAAAATACAAACCAGTAAATGAACTGAAGTTAATAAACTGATTAAAATATTTTTTTGTTTTAGAAATAATAAACATTCTTCCTGGAAATTTTGCTTTAGAATTAATAAACATTCTTTGAAAGACCATTACAAATTCTAACTTTCTAACTTTTCACCTTTCACCTTGTGGATCAAATCAATGCTGATTTCAAAGTTTAGCTAATTCTGTTTTTTTTTTTTTTTTCTTATTTCTTAGAATCAAATTTAATACTTATCAAATGTACACTTCTCAACTTTTAAAAATGTAAGTGAAACTCATTTTGATAGCATCGAATTTTCAAGCTGATCTATTATCATTATAAATGCATTAAAAATGTGTTTATTCATCATCATCATCATCATCATTTAACATCCATTTCCGTGCTAGCATGCCTATATATGCCCTTACTAACACCAGCTGTTTCTGGAGACTGGAAACAGTGTTTCTTATCAAGACACTATCTCTAGGAAGTTTACCTACCAAGGTTAGAGAGTTCAGACTACTTTGTGAGTTTGAGCTAGTACAACCACTGAAGACTCCTCAAAGAGAGCTATCTACTCAATTTCACTCACAAGGCTTGGGCAAGTCGTTCACTTTTTGACCATGAAACCTGGATTTGATTCTCACCAGAGTCAATTTGTTAAGAAGGTGACTTCTTGATGTTATTCTACATAGAGTAGAAGTTTTTATTTAAGAGATTTCCTTCTCTTAGATAAGTTGCTATCCAAAGCTAAAGACTCTTATCCAGCCAAACTTTTTCTTTTAAATGACTCCAGTTTGGAGGATTAACTATTTGCCCATAGCTGAACCCTAACAAGTGTTACCAGCCCAGGTCAGATTGAACCGGGGAACAACAGCAATCAAGAGGCGGTTCCAAGCTCCTCTAAACCTCCAATCTCCCAATCAGAAGCCTTGCTGATGTAGTTTATTGTAATACACAGGACATCAGCTAGTTAATTTATTTCTAAAGATAGAGCATTCTTTATTATTACATATTATCATATCTAAAGCATATTAGAGGATTAGAGCTGAAATTTCTTTGGGAAATTTTAGCCAATAACAATATTATCACTTATTTTTGTTCCCCATTTTCAGGTAGACAAATTCTTCAGGAAGTGTCAAGAATTTCTCTCCCCTTGCAGCAAATGGATAAGCTCGTTACATCTTATCAATAAATGATGTTCAATTGTCATGTAGTCTGTTGTTTGTGTAAAGTTGATGATCACAACAGTCTATAACTAATGATTAGATTTCATTCAGCTATCAAAGAGAGCTGACAGATTAAGAAGAGTCATAGCAGTCAGTGAAAACAACACAAAAGTCTTGACACCAATAAAGTGTGGTTCTACAAAAGAACATAATACACTGAAAGGAAATTGAAATAAAAACATCTGAAAACTAACCTTGAGAAAAAGAGAAACAAATTAGGGTTTGCAATTCTCAAGAATGAGGTTATACTTTGACAATATCAGTATTAAACATCAAATACAAATCATATAAAGAAACTGTAAAAGAAATATTAAAGAAATATATATATACAAATAGTGTATTTGACTAAGAACATGATAAAATATTATTTAAAATAATATTTTTATAGAATTTAAAATATATAAGTTGAAATTACTTTAATTTAAAAATATATAAAAATGTAAATTTACACTATTTACATTATTCGGATTGCTGCTCTCATTTTTATTCTCATATTAACAACATTTCGGCTATTGTATACTCTGGCCTTTTTCAAGTGACATACATTAGAATTTCGAACCAAACTCTTTATTTAGTCCACTAGAGTAGATTGTTCTAGTTCCATGTACCATGCCTTTTCTGGATGACTCAGTTTTAGTGAGTTTAGTAACTCGACTCTCCAAGTTTTTGTTCCCTCTACTGTGGCCAGGTAATGAATTCTCAACTCTGGGTCAAGTCACTGGATTACTGCAACCAATATTTTTATCCACTGGGCTGTGTATCAAGCTTTGAAATTCTAACATATCGCCTGAAGAAAGTTGGAGCATACAATGGCCAAAACGTTGGGAATATGACAAAGCTGAGACTAACAGTTCAAATAAATGGTTACAATTAGTTATAATATCTCATTTCAGAAAGATAGACGTTATGTTAATGGCAAATTTATCCAATATGCTATGAACATTAAAAAGTTTTAATACATTCACAAAATCACTTTGAATATGAAAATGATATTTAAAAAACAATTCAAACAAATCAACAAGAAACATGAAATTTACATGCAATGAGAGAAAAATATGGACAAAGTAAAAACATACCACGATGGAAATGGTTGAAACAAAAAACAAAACTTTTTTTTCAAAAATTCAATTTTTTCTTTTTCTTCCAAGAGAGAGAGAAAAAAAAATGTGGTGTGTGTTAGTTGTGTCAGTAGTTTATTTTTTCTAGTTTTTCTACAGTGTATGAATTGTTAAGAAGTTATACTGTTAAAAGGCCAACGACAGAGGCTAATAATGTGAGAAGTGCTGCCTGGTGTTGGAAATTAAAGAGCAAAGCACCTGAACAACAAAGACAGGTGAAAAAAGTGAGCTATTCAGAAAAATGCTGAAGAGGTATAGAGAAGTAAAGAGAGAATGAGGAAAGAGAAATTCAAATTGGAGGATAAATATCAATTATTTGATTGAATTTATAAGCAGTAAAATGATCCATGCATTACAATTATTGTAATAATTATTCTTAAAAATTAGTTTTTAATAAGATAAATTGTTGACATAATTATTTACAATTGCCTAACATGCCAACATTATTGAAATATTAAACTTTAATGCAGTGTTCATAAAGTTAATACAAATGTTTAACAAAATCAAAATATATTTTACACATTGCCAATTAATATACATGTCATAGCATTTATGTAATACATGAAAAAGCGGTTATTTCATGGCTGAAAATGTAATTCAAGTTTCTGTTAAACTGTTTTACTTTTAACTTAAGATAAAATCACAAAAAAGACTTAAGTAGAAAGATTCTTAAGAAAAAAAAAAGTCACCAAGGTACAGATTTTAATAATAAAATATGAAACAAAACTTAAGTAATCAAAATTTAGTATTCCATTAAGAATTGCCAATTTCAAAAACTATTTTTTACATTTTTTGGACAGTTAACCTCATCTTAAATTGACATATTCACAACAAATCAGTTGTTGCATGCTCTGGTCTTCTTCAGGTGATATAAGGATCATACAATGGCTGAAACATTGTGAATATGACAAAGATGAGGACAACAGTCTGAGTAATGTAAATAGTAAAAATATTTACAATACCTCATCTCAAGAATATAGACAGATATTCCAAATAAACATTTGTAGTTATAAAACTAATAGTAATTTAAACTTGATTATGTAACTGTGTAGTTACAAAACACTTTTATTAAAAATGTCAATAACTTAAAAAAAAAGGATAGGGTTTATCATTTCTCAGAAGGGTCTCTGTTTTTGGGCAGAGTGAGACTCAGTTGGGTGTCTGTCTACGGACAGAGATGCAGATGAAAAAAGCAAAATACCCACTTCTAGAGAACAGCTGCTCACGGTCGTATCTCCTTCATTGCACGAGAAATTTTGGTAGGCGAAGAGAGATTGGTAGTCATACTGATGCCAGCGCAACTGAAATTACAGAGGCTGAACAATTTTTTGGCCCTGACATACCCAATCTTGTGACAGCATCATAGGCAAGTAAAATGAAATTTATTTTAAATAGATATTTATTCAGCTGTTGGTATATTACTCCCCACTAATTGGTATGTTGTAACAACAATCACCAATCATTACTTCCAACAGTTTCAAATCAAACATTGATCAGTAGTCAAAACAAAGTGATCCAATGCATACCCCCTCATCCAATACAGAAATTAAAAAATCAATATATAAAAGCTCAAAGTTAACTTACTAACAACTCACCCATTTATAAAAAGGATGCGTTACAAAACTTATGACCCTGCAGATTTGCCACAATAAAAAATAAGACATCACCCGGGAATGATAGAAAACAAAAATAAAAAGTAGAAGAAATTATATATATATATATATATATATATAAAATTAATAAATTATACATATTACCCTATGTCTATAGCATGACTTGGAGTTTCATGCATTATGCAATCATCAGGTACATATTTCAAACTTTATATAGACAGGGTGTCACAAAAGTTGCACACCATATAATAATCTTTATTTTTTCTATGTTGCAGATTTCATCTGATATGGGTGAAAAACTAACAGTGCAAGAAAGAGTTAAATTGGTTTTTATGCTTGGAAGAGATGGGGTAACATATCACTCTGTAGCTCAAAAATTCAACAGCAATCATCCTGAGCGAGAAAAACTATTGAGTCATATCACTGTCTTGTTTGAGGAAATGCTTCCAAGAAACTGAATCAGATGCTGACCGTGAGAGATTTGGTTGACGAAAGAGTGCAACTTATGAAGAAACATCTACCCTGGTTCAGGCAAATGTTGCTAGAAGCTCCGTGAAATCAGTAAGAAAAATAAGCCAGGAGCTAACGATTAGCAAATCATCAGTACATCGTATTCTTAAAACACAGAAAGAGAATTGATGCATGTGTTCATGCAGAGGGTGAACAATTTGAGCATCTGTTATGATTATAATCAATAAAATTGATATTCATATTTATTTTTATAAAAATCTGAATGGTGCGCAACTTCTGGGACACCCTGTCTATTATATATATATATATATATATGCTCATTTTTTCCAGTTTTTTGCTGATAGAATATATCTAAAACAAATTAAAAGGGCAAAGTAAAATCTATAATAGAATAAAATAGAGAGTTGAATTTTTTTCACATGTATATTAGGCAAATAGTAAAATAGAAAAATTTATAATTTAAAAAAATGTAAAAAAAGCACTAGTGAGAGAAGACAGAGAAATTAGTTTTGAATTCAAGGGATATTCAGGTTGAGAACATTTAAAAGGAGAAGAATCAGAAATAAATTTAGAAGCTTTTTCTTTTCGATTTTATTTATAGCAAAACTGAAATAACTTCCCAAATAGAAATGCGAGATTTAAAAAAGTGCAAGCAAATGGCTTAAAAACTTTCAGAGCCTCAGGACAGCACATACCGCATGACTGTCCGAATCGGTTCTTTTCAAGTTGTCGTCAGTAACACATTTCATGGGACTGCCCTGTGAAGAAATGGAATTCAAAGACAACAAAATTATTCCCAAGATTTCACATAGAATTCAATGAAAGAAGGTAGAGAACAGATACCTACCAATGCAGAAATAAAACTTATTCAAACAGCACTCAAGATAAACTGACTGAAATTCCCTATGTGTCGAGAGAGTAAATTGATAAAACAGGAAAGAAGGTTAATGATGGATACATACCAACATAAGCAGAGAGGGCAAAAAACAGAGCAAAGTGGCTGCCTTACAAGCTGAGAGATTGGGGAAGAAATAACAGTATAAATAGAAAAGAATTTTACAAGGACAAATGTTTATTATGATCTAGCATAAAGATATAGAATAGAGATTATTGCAAATGATTACTTTGAACATATTTAATAAGGGACAAGGCAATAGAGGGAAGCCACCAACTGGGAAATAATGTTAAAGAAAGATCTTACAGCATCATAAAACAATAAGACCTGAAAAAACAGGGGAGGATCTTAGAAAAACAAGACTGAAAAGAAAACAACTGAGAATAACAATTCTCTCTCATGTCATGTAAACTTAGAAAAAAAAAAAAAATCTACTAAATCATCAGAATGAACAATTTTTGTTTTTTAAGTATATTTTAATTGTTAAAGTAAAAAGATATTTATTATCTTTTTAATACAAAATAAAAAACAATCCAATACAAAAACTGATATTTAAAAAGTGAAATAAAAAACTGTAAAAACATATTCAAACAAAAACTTTGACCGAAACTGTTTGAGAAATAGTATTAATTACATTTGGTATATACAGGATATGGGAGAAACATTCCACACATACTTCCCACATAATAGTAAGTCATTAGTAAAGTGAAGACCCCATTCCCACTAATGTTTTACTACCATGTGGGAGGCATTTCTGATGCACCCTGTAGAAACCCAGAAAAGGCTTGTTTAAATTAAAAATATGTGTATGTACTAATGCAGAAATATTTATAAAAAAAAAAACAAAACAAAAAAAACAGTACTTAGAGGTACAAGAAAAGGTCTAGGTATTATATTAAAAATAGCTTCAAGTTGAGACAAGACATCATGACTACTCATCAATTCATTTGAGTTGATTATTTGTATATCTCTCATTCAATCTATAGAAATACACTGTCCTTAGGACAACATGTCTTCTTAGCAGCATAATTTAATAAATAATCAGTAGTCTTTTGTTCATAAAAGAAAATGGAAATGAGATTCAGATATTACTGAGGAAGAGAAAAAACTCCTGTCAAGATAAAATCAACCGTCCCGTGCCTATCCACAGGCTAAAATCAACCGTCCCGTGCCTATCCACAGGCTAAAATCAACCGTCCCGTGCCTATCCACAGGCTAAAATCAACCGTCCCGTGCCTATCCACAGGCTAAAATCAACCGTCCCGTGCCTATCCACAGGCTAAAATCAACCGTCCCGTGCCTATCCACAGGCTAAAATCAACCGTCCCGTGCCTATCCACAGGCTAAAATCAACCGTCCCGTGCCTATCCAAAACAAGAGGCTAAAATCAACCGTCCCGTGCCTATCCACAGGCTAAAATCAACCGTCCCGTGCCTATCCACAGGCTAAAATCAACCGTCCCGTGCCTATCCACAGGCTAAAATCAACCGTCCCGTGCCTATCCACAGGCTAAAATCAATCAACATTCATATAAATAGGAATTCATGCATCTTTATTAGTTGATCAATTTTAATAAATGATATATTGAAGAAAATCATTTCAAAATAGCTTAAAATTATAGCATCTTGTAATTTGACATTATTTCTTAAGAAATATATGGGTGCTCAGCAAAAGCATCTTCTGTTTATCCAAATATGTTTTGATTTGTATTAACACTAGAATTTTTTTTCTTCTAACATGCCGAGATGTGATGAAATCCTCACAATATTTAGTATTGTTGAAGTTATCGTTGACATTTTTGTTGCAATTTACAAACTATGTTTCATTCAATTTTGCAAACTAATCAATGAAATATAAAAACTTGAAAAAATATGCCAAAAAAACAATTTTGCATTTTTATTAAATAAGTATTTGCTATTTTAATCAGTAAATTGTTTTTAAAATAGTGGATGTAATAAAACTTAGTTTTTTCAAAAAATGAAAAATTATTGTACTAAGCTAAGTGCCCTAGTAAAACCAACCATACTTTGTACCCACCTTATCAGTTAGCACTACTCCCCAAAATCTGGTTTTGATCAGTAAATGTATATCTATTTTAAAGAGACAGACAGACTAATGGATGTCACATAATTTTATATATAGATTTGTATCCATTTCTTTTTTTTTTCTCTTTCAAAATTCATCTTCTGCAAATACTGGTTTTCTGTTTTTATCTATGAGAAAGTAAAGAACAAAAAAAAAAAAAATCCTCAATTCTTACCACACATTTGATTTCTGAGTTTACTATATAAGCTGAGAGACATGCCCTCCTAAAAGATGGTGAGAGAAAATACAAATAAAAAATACAAAGAATGTAATAAATTTCCTAAAAGTTGACATTTGATTAACTCATTGACTCTTAATTCTAGACATTTTCCAGTTGTCATTTGCTTGCATTTTTAAAACTTCAAAGATTTTATATACATTTTTATTTCACAGCAGACACGCACACACATTTCAGATGAAAATAAATCAACAGCAAAATAACTTTTCATATAAAAAAAAGGATAAACAAATAGTGTGTGTGTGTGTGTACGTGGAAGAAAGAAACAAAGAGAGTTCGTAACACAAAGAGCTACAAACATTGACTAACCAACAAGGCATTAGACAGCATCAAAGCTGATTACTATGGTTACCATTGCAGCGCACACAAACATGCACGCGCACATACACACACACGCAACAATACAGATCACTACAACAATCTCTAATGTTGAGGCCAGTCATATCAAATTTGAGAATAATTGACACTGATTTAGGCAGGCATGCTTGGATTGTTCTGTCCCAGAAAGTATTAAAGAAATGCTCACCTGCAATACATGGTAACAGAATATGAAGAGAAGGAAATGGGAAGGAGAAGATCAACAAAATAAAAAGTTAGTCAGCATAAAATAAAATATTGATAACTCACAATAATGAAAAGAGGATTTCTTTTAAATGGTTAAATAATAAAATAATACTTTCTGTAAATGCTAATAAAGCTAAATAAGTTTCATACAATTATATTACGCCAATGTATTCTCAATGTATGTATTTGCACTAAATGTGCAAACAATTGTCAAATAGTTTCTTATAAAATTAATAAATAAAAGAGTCATATAATATGTGCTTCAACAATAACTGATCTCCAGTTATAAAAAGCATGACAATTTTCCCAAGTTCTAATCATCTCAATATGGCACAAAATGGAAATGTTCTTTATTTCCATCAGTTTTGAAGAAATTGAGCAACAATTTCAATTATTCTTGAAAATTTCTCTTTAATGACAGCTTATGCAACGTTTTATAAATAGAAGCTAAATAATTCCAAGTTTATTTTAACCTTTGTCATACTTTGTGAATATATTTACTTACATAAAAAAATGAACTTAATTTAACAGTGATATATACCAATTTTCATATCAGTGTACTAATTTGCATTCCTTTAAAAATGATAATCTGTAATTTTCAAAAATTTCTCAATGATCTTCAAGAACCAAGACAAAATATGAAACTTCAATGATTATTGTTGTGACATTGAAATCAACACTAGTCTCTTGATAGGTGGATTTGCTTTTAAAATACATTGTTAAAAATAATATGGAAGTCAAAGAAGGTTGGCCATCCTAGAAGAGACTCAAAATATTTTTAGTGTTAAAAATGACAATTGCTTTTGAACAATACAATGTGTGAATAAAAGGTTCCTGGGGGAAAGAGATGTTTAACATGGAAAACTTCCAAGTATAAATACTTAATGTGTCTTTTTTTCTATTTTGCAATGGTAATAATATTTGTGCATTGTGAAGCAATGGATATCAGCTCAGAACTAGAGATGTGAGAGCTGAGTTCAAATTCCAGTTGAATTTGTTGCATTCACATACACTTGGTAAATGCATTAATCCATCTCTTCTCCCTCCAGTTACGAATTAAATAGCAGGACAGATTGGTTTCTATAGCCTTGGTTGACAATCAGTCTACCACAGAAAGTAATGGCAACTTACTGTGGGAAAATCTTCTGCCAAACTGCACTTGACTGATTGAATAATATTTGAAGATTTGTTGAGAAACTTGTTCACATCAGACATAAAATGGTTGTGTTTCAGTCAGAAAAAAAAAAGTATTTTTTACAAATTCAAAATAACAAATAAATGGCAGATATTACTGAATTATGCTTATAAATAATCACTAGGCAAGAAAAATGAGAGAATTGTCCCTGAATTCAGAAACATTTTTTCATTATGTCTTGCAAATAAGTAGAAAACTTGGTTTATGAAAATATAATCTAGAATTTTTTCTTTAAAGTGAAAGAAATAACAAAATATTTAGATATGTCCATTTTTAAAATGAAATTAAAAAAAAAAACAACAAATACCTTTGGCACATCAGAAATTTCATTGAAATTACTCCTAGCGGTAAAGAATGGTCTGAAAAAGAAACAGAATCATAGAAAATCAAAAAGATCCAACTGAAAGCCAGAGTCAAACAAATATAAAAAGAAACAAATTCACAAATATTATTTTGCTTCTTGCTGGTTTCGTGCATGATAAAACTTATTACAACATCAAGAAGTGATCTTGTCACAATTTTTATTTAGACACTTGAGGAACAAATTGCATCAAGGTGAAGGTCAGATGATATTAGATAAAAGGCAAGTTTTCAAAATTTAGATTTTTTTTCCTTTTAAAAAGATTGACTGTCGTAAATCAATACATCAACTCTAATGAGGTATTTTCTTTTCAAAAAGAGTAGCAAGATAGGAAGCTAAGCATACAAGCATAGCTATTTTTATCTTTAAACTTCAAATCTTATTATGAACAATCTCATGCACATAAATGCTGAAACAGCCAAGTAGTTCAAGTTATTGGCTATGAAGTGATGAGGTTATATATCTATGGCTCACTATCTGTTAAGGATCTTTACCAAGCAGCTTAATTGACAAAAGAAACTAACTCAATAAACAAGACAGGTTCCCTGCTTTTAGTTAGAAACAAAAGCAAATATTTCTAATATATTCATATAAAGCACATTAATACAGAGATACAGTAAAACCAGTTTGTAAAATGACAAAACTCTTCGATGAACAGAATGAGCCTAATTAAAAGAAATGTTTTTTTCTGTTTTTGCTATAAGCCTAAGTAGATGAATGCAAAGAGTACAGTGAGTTTTTGAATCACAAAGTACAGATATCTCATTTCAAGGTAGAAACAACTTAAATATACAAAAATCACAATAGATATTCAGTGCTAATACA
Organism: Ascarosepion bandense; assembly: GCA_037127315.1. Lineage (NCBI taxonomy): Eukaryota > Metazoa > Mollusca > Cephalopoda > Sepiida > Sepiidae > Ascarosepion > Ascarosepion bandense. The sequence continues at coordinate 2,838,585 of JBBBDQ010001116.1, forward strand.
GCATGAGGTCTACCTCAGCGATTGACTATAATATTGTATGTGTATATATATATATATTTAAACCTTATATTAATATTTATATATCTATATACTATTTATATGAAAGCTAGAGAAGTAAAAATGAACATACTATCAAATACAATACATATATTTATTTTAGCGATAAACACTTTGTATATCTTCTAGGAATGGCATGAATAAATCACTGGGATTTTTTCTCATAATTTTCCAGCAAAAATGACTAAGATGTGACTGGAACAGCTAACAACCAACACCTCGCATCTAACCATGATTGCTCAATATCCTGAGTATGTGCTCCTGTTGCTGGATCCACATAAAGTTACTGATGAGGGGGAGGGGCACAGTAGACCTCCACACTGCACCTGGGTGGATGAATATTGAGGTAGACCTCTCACTATAGTAGCACTAGATATTCTTTAAGATCTGGATAATTGAATCTATTCTATAAATATAGATGGTTATGAGGAAATTAAGATTTGAGAGCTCAAGACCTACATCTAAAGCCAATTACAATTGTTCAAGAAAATATGTAAGTGACCCACTTCTCAATATTCTGATCTTTATTCCTTGAAATACTGATTCTGGGAAATGGTCAAGATAATTATTTCTAAGCAACCCCTTGCAGAACATCAAATTAACTACAATATCTCCTTAAAAAAATGATCATGAAAAGTAGAAAGTAATATTTAATTATTATTTAGACTCATTTAATAACCATTTCAAAGTTTAGATTTAGAAAGAAATGTTATATAGCAGATAACAAACAATTGTTTCTGTTATTAATAAGGAGAAGAGAAGGAAGAGATGTGGTTAATTTAAGTAATCATTTTGAAGATATTTTTTTGAAAATCTTTAAAAAATAAAGCTACTACATATTTAAATAAACAAAAAAAAAAAAAAACTGTAAACTTTAGGAACATGGATCTTAAAAATGTTAGTGCACAATTTTAAAGTAACCTATTTGGAATTTAATTTCATTGGTACTTTAAAAGTCTTATGTGAATTCTGCTGACCTCCATGATGCCATGAATAGCTAGTAACTGGCTACACAACAATTTAAAAATATTCTGTAATATGATAATGTTAATTAACTTGATCCTTCAATTGTAGAGTTCTAATAACATGCAAGGAAACAAGTTTGATTTCATTTAAAGACTTTGAATGCCTTTCATTAAAGATATTAATATTTAGGATAACACATAAGTACACAAATTGAGCAATAAGTGATTATGGATTACAAAAGAGTCTTAACATATTTGTAGGCATTGATATTATTTGTTAAAAAATACAATGTTTTTGCTCCAGAACAGTGATGTATGTGTTGTTGAATCTTAGCTTGAAACTGACATCAATTTTAAAGGATTTAATTGAAGGCCAGGATCAATCATAATTATTTTCTCTATCAAGAAAAAAGTGTAAAATAATCCTTTGGGATTATGCACAATTAAAACAAAACAATCAGGTATTTATTAAAAAATATAGTCACCAAAAAAATTTAACCAAACTTTGTCTCAATATTGATACATATCTAACCCTTGTACATTCTTGAATGGTAAATGCTATGCAGTACATTTTGTGTCAGTCAGTCTGTCAGTTAAGTGCCATACGTGATACACGCTTGGGTGATCATGTCTCGAAAGAGATGACTGACTGGGCAGAAGATTATCCTGCAGTAGGTTGCCATTGCTTTCTGCGGTAGACTGGTTGCCGACCAAGGCTATAGAACCCAATCTGTCCTGCTATTTAACCCATAACTGGAAGGAATAGACAGATTAATACCTATCCCAAGGGTATTTGTGCGTAAGTGAATGCAATGAATTCAGCTGGAATTTGAACTCGGCTCTCCGATTTCTCGTTCTGAGCCGATATCTAATGCACCACAACGCACATTTTGTGCAAGATTCTTAAAACATCATTAGCCTTGTAGTTTTTCTGATCATCAAAATATTGTTTTAGCAAATCCAGACAGTTTTGCCCAGCAGAACACAATCATAGTTTATTTTGCATGTACCAAATTTTTATATTTTTCTAAATCAAGGTACCATCTTGTATGCCATGCTAAAATAAAGCTTTTTTTTCTATGTAGTAACTGATATAAAGATTCTTGAAGTAACTAGTATAATAAAGTTCACTTCCAATGTTTGATATTTTCAATATCAGCCATAACCTCCTGCCTATGTACTTTCTTGAGAACTAATATACTTTCCAGTGTGACAAATATTTATCCATGAACTCATTATGAACTTATTCTTAAGAAAATTCTCTGGTTCTACTTTTCAGTACTGAATCACTGATGTATACACTCAACTAGAATAGAAAACCATTTCTTTATTTTCTATTTTTGTGAAAATCTAGATTACCAACATTTCTACTGTCAAGTGGTTGGCTTTCCATCAGGAATTAAGTTTTTCAACAGAAGCCACATTTTTATCTCCCATCCTGTTTGCAAAGTCTCTAAATAATTTTTGGTTCCTGCAAACACTGCTTATTTCACTCACTGGGGACAAGCACAAGAGCAGATATAGCAGGACACAAGAACATACACGCACATGCTGATAGAGAAGAGACACACATGAGCAGTCACTCAGAAAGAAAGAGATCCACTATACAAAAAAAATTTCTGCCAACTATGATATTTTGACAAACATCTTAGCAGAGGTCCAAATTTTGCACAAAGCCAAACCAATGCTACAAGGTGTTGGTAACAGCCAAAATGTTTTCAAAACAGGCATGAGAGAGCGAGAGTATATGCTATATATAGCATGGCCAGAAATAACAATTGTTACACTAATAGAGTTGAAGTAATTCTACTTTTGTAAGATTAACATTCCTTGAGGTGAAGTAGAAAGTTAAGCAATAGGAAGAAGATATAATTAATCATTCATCTGTGATAATGTTCAGTTGTCAGTCTGCTGTATCAGTTGCTTTATAAACTTATATCAAACAACTCATGTTATAAAATAACCACTGACTAAATAATAATGCTAGACAGGGATGTTAGTGTGAATAGATATTCTCATATTTATAAGGATTCTATACAATTTGATAAGCGTCTGAAATTTACTGATAACCTGGCATAGTCATCACTGTGACCATTTTGGTAGAAATGGACAAATATTTATCAAAAGTATAAAGAACAATACTTTTGAACAGTGTTGTCACAGAATGAAGTCAACAGTATGGTGAGATTTTAACAAAAAAAAAAAAAAAAGAAGAGAAGGAAAGGTCATATATTAAAAGAACACAAACTATAAAGGAATAGGTACCAATATTCAGATCAGAGAACTTAAAACAATTACTTGGTTACTTATAATTATTGCTATTAAATTTGCAGGATTTTAATGAGTTAGCCAGAAAAAACAACAACAGTGGCTTTTTATAGCCATCTGTCCTTTAAATTATTATCAAGTAAAATGTTTTTATATTTACCTAAGTAGTGAAGTAATCATTCTAAGTAACATGGTTAATCAAAATAAGTGCTATGTAATTTACTGCAAAAGGAATAGTTTGATGAGAGAGATGGAACACACTTAGCAATTTTTTCTTTGAGAAATTTTAACTTGAAAACACTATTTGCACTGTTTACATTGTTCAGATTCTTGTCCTCATCTTTTGTCATATGCAGAACATTTGAGCTGTTGTATGTTCTGGCTTTGGTGATATAGGGACCTTTCTAATTAATTCTTTATTTTTGGTATATTGGCTTCGTATAGATCTGTCAATATTATTGAAGGATCCATACTGTTATTGTAACTATTTGTACTGTTTACATTGTTCAGACTGTTGTCCTCTTCTTTATAGTTATATTAAAAATGTGTTGGCAATTGTACGCTGCGGCTTTTTTTCAGGTGCCATAGCGTAGCTAGTTACAAGACCCCAACTCAGAAATATAGACATATGGAAGCGACTAAAAGAAAAATTCACCACTATCAGTCATGATACCTTAGAAAAAAGGTAGGTTGGAAAAGAAGGAGTAGGTAGGGGACCCCCCCCCCCCCCACTCTAAAAAAAAAAAAAAAAAATGAGACAACTGAGTAAGGGTTGAGGTAGGTGGGTTCATATTGTCTGTTCCTCTTTCTTTCAATGCTCATCTTAACCACTTTTTTGACATCCTTACACAACTTTTGTTGCTTTAATGACTATAGAAATATTAGAACTAATATTTCTATGAGTGTTGTACAAATTTTACATTCATTCTTTCACTTGAGTCACACAAAATGCAATATAATTTGTATATGCTTATTATACAAACAACACTAACTGAACATCGGTGTTCTTGTTCAAGCCTTGCTCCTCTACTACCAATTCTTACTACAACTTGACTTCTTTTTTGCTACAGAGTGATGAATTGTGTGATAATAGCAAATATTTGTTTCATTCATGAAAAAGAATTATACAATGGTATTTATGTTGCAAAGAAACTTTGGATCTGTGGTGAAAATATTTTTCATGTTCTAAATGATTACCTGATGTTCATAAACTAACCTTGGAAAAATTGTTTGTATCTGCAGAGATGGAACTGGCAAAATGAGCAGCAAAAACATTGAAATAAAACCTGTTGTTTTTTGTTAGTATTGCAAGGTTTTGGTTATATAAAACACACACACACACACACATACACATACATACATTAAGAGTTGAAAACTACTATGAATGATGAAGTCAAAATGGCAAATTTTATGAAAAGTAGGCCTTTTAAATTGTGTGTTTAGAAAATATGTGAAGAAAGTGAATCAAGTTGTATCCATAAATTGAGATAAAATGTTTGCTTCTGAATTTAAACTCTGGTGTTCAAAATTAACATTTATGCCTGAAACATTTGAAATTGTAAATAAGCTAATCTAATGTTCAGAGAAAGGAAACATTTTAACATCTATTGATAAGCTTTGTGCTTTCAAGGTTGAATGAATTGTGAAGTGAAAATTTCAGTAAATTCCTCCATACAAGTATCTCTAGTAAATGATCTAATATCAAAGAATTTCTGATCATTTAGAACAAAAGGGGGAAAAATTGATCACTATTTTCCAGATCTGAGCATTGAAACTCATTCATAAAATCTTATGTATATGAATTATACCCAAAAGACACAGGAAAAAAATCTTCAACTGTGGAATTTTTTAAATTTTTTTCTATTAATCATATCACCCTGAGCAAGGCGGTAACGCCACTGATGCGCAGGGAGTTATGTAAGAGAGAAAAGATTGGAAAAGAGAAAGCCAGAAACCACATCCTAAACAGGGAACAAGGGATGAGCCTCTTCACCTGTTCAATAGACGTGGGTGGAGTGTGAACCGGGCGATAGTTTAGTCTATCTACTCCAATTAAATGATTGAAGTTTGAGACTCAAATATTCAGAAATTAAATTAGATTGAAATTTTTATCTAAAAAACAATGTATTACCCAACAAAACCTAGGAAAAAAAAAAAACTTTGGTAATTTTGCTTCACTCCCTAACAACTTATTTATGGGAATATTGGTTTTGTTGCTTGTGCCTTAAGATACTATAGATTTTGTACAAGACAACACCCAATATACAATGTTGCATTAGAAATGGGAATATAAGATTAGTTAATACTGAGGATGGGCGTTGTGGTACAGTGGATATCGGCTCGGAACGAGAAACCGGGGAGCCGAGTTCGAATTCCATTGTATTCACTTACGCGCAAGTACCTTGGGAAAGGTATTAATCCGTCTCTTCCTTCCAGTTATGGGTTAAATAACAGGGCAGATTGGGTTCTATAGCCTTGGTCGGCAACCAGTCTACCACAGAAAGTAATGGCAACCTACTGCGGGATAATCTTCTGCCCAGTCAGTCATGTCATGTTTCTTTCGAGACATGATCGCCCAAGCGTGTTTCACGTATAGCACTTAACTGACTGAATACTGAGGTATCATTTCAGAAATAATAACACTAGTTATTAAAGAGTAAAAATGCAATATCACCTATTTCTACGTTAAGTGCCAAGCAAGTGAGGCTAAATAATTGTTATAATAAAATAAAAAATTAAAAAGTATAGCACCAGTTTGGTATGAAACAGTGAATATGAGGTAAAAAAAAAAAAGTAACTGTTAAAGAAACAACTGATGAATTTCTGGAAGACTTAGAAATTTTTAAACTTTTAAGTGGTTTTCTCTCAACAATGATTCCAAGTAAATACCTGTTGATTATAAATTGTTTAAAATTTCACTAACCGAAAACCTGCCTGATGAAAATTATGCCAAAGGCCATGATGGAGCCCAAGAGATAATTGATTTGAACCAAGCATTTATTGAATTATACCCTATTTAAAATCAACACTTCATGAACTGTTTGATTCTGTTTCATTTAAATATTGAGGAAAAGAAATACAAAACGATTTAAAATACTCAAATGGAAAAAAAGATCATAACTTCTGGCTTAGAAATTTTCAACTCAATGTATATGGTTAACAAGGACAAGAAATGGCTTGTTAGTTTAATACTCCCAAAATAAAACCGCTCTTTTAATCATTTTAGAGTACTTTTTTTGTCTCCCATCAATATGGCTGATGCTAACTCATTGCGCCTACTGACATGAATTGAAATGATTATATCGAATTGTTAGGTCAGCTGCTAAGAGAGTTGGTTCACTGTGTAGTGTTAAAAAAGTTTTGTCAGAATCTAACACTTTTATAACTACTATTCATCCATGCTTTCAATATTGTATTTCAACAAACACAAAAAATGATTTGTAGCTGTACAAATTTTACAGAATACGTTCCCTAAAAATCCCCACCACAATAATGCAACAAATCTGAGAAACAGTTTGTCTATTGTATTACTTACCTTAATTGAGGTTTAGGCGTAGAAATAACACTGAGGGTATCAAGTTCAGGTCCACTGTCACTCATATCTTCAAAATCTAATAAATCTTCAATATCAGGTGGATTGTGATCTGGATCTACTAATTCATGGTCAGCTTCTGAATCAAGAGCCTAAAACAAAGATAAAATAAAAACATTTAAGTAAAATATTTGTTGACATTTAGCTTCATTTTTCAAAAAGCTATCCCAATAAAAATAAATAGTAAATATATGAATTATTATTTATTTGAAATAAAATGATACTTTCATTTCATGTACAAGCATAAAACATGCCTAATCAGATCAGTTTCTTAATTAACATAATGGCTGGTCCAACTTTCACATTTATAATAACGACTTAACTATTTTACTGCGTGTGTGGGAGTGATAGAGAAAGAGAGATTTTAGAATTCACAGTAGGCATTTAATTGGCTTTATTTTTATAACTAATTCACACAGCTATGCAATCAAATTACTCTGAAGATTTTTGATCAAGGGCCATCAACAAAAAATAAGTAAATTGTTCTTTCTACAAAGTTTTGGAGGCAATATTGATGTAGAAAGAAATGCACAAATATTGCCGTGGAAACTTATTTTCCATTTAACAAAAACAGATATTCCACAAGAATAAATGAGTTACAAGTGTTTATATTCAGTTAAATTTCAAAAGATACAGCCACATGCATATTAACTAGCCTCAAAATATGCTGAAGAAAATAAAAACACAAAATAAAGAATTGATAAAGCAAAATGTATGATGTTCATTTTTCCCCACATTAAAACTGTAAAAACAATCAACAGACAGCATAAAATAACTGCCAAAAATGATTTGTCAAACTAAAAAAAAAAGTAAAGCTAAATTTCAGTTTTATTTTACATTAGTTCACAAACCTGTACGTCTTTAAAAGATGTACTATCCAAATGGAGTCGAATATTTTTGAAGCTTGAAATTACAGAAACATTTGAAAAAAAGAAAAAAGTGTAATGTCACTAATGATATCTTTAATCATACAATAAATTTAAAAATTATGACTACTGAGACTTCAGATGCATTTTACTTTGAATTAAATTTATATTATTTTTTTCTTGGCATCATCACTTGAAAAAAAAAAAACAACAAAAGTAAAAACACAAGGTGACTTTGTCAAATTGCATCTGGGAAAGTTTTGGTTGTCACAACAAAGTTAAAGAAAAACCAACAGATGAGATGTGTGTGTGTGTGTGTAGCAGGGAAAGGATATTAAAAAAAAGCACTTGTAAGTATTTTGTAGGACAGCTGTTGCCATAGCAATATACAATCTTGATTGATAACAGTTTAAATGAGTTAAAGATGATGAAACTTGTATTCTGCTTAGCATAAAGAAAGATTTTGTCAAAAATTCAAAATAATCAAAAACCATTTTGAAGAGCTTTAAAAAAAAAGTGATAAGAAAAAATACTCAATGCCAACAGAATCAACAAACATTTATTCTAATAGAAAGAAAAATAATATTTGTTTTGATGTAGAAAATATTTACTGCCAACTTGAGCAAAATTTGGTAATTCTAAAATGCCACTTTAGCTATTTCCTAAGCTCAGCATTTTCTGATACAGAGCAGCAATATTGGAGAACCCCATCATGCTCTAACTAGTAACAGCAATGCTTTGTAAGACTATCTTACTACTAAGTCTATCCCCATTCCACAAGCACACAACCAATTTAATCAAGTTCATTGATAGTGACACAAAGCAGACATCAATTATTCATTTTGTGGCAGAACAAAGGAAACTTTTCACTCTTAGGTTTAGTTTTTTTTAAATTTGTTACAGATTTAGGTTCATACCTGAAAATCTCAAACAGCTATCAACCTGGAAACTGACAAACTTGACAATGTGTTAAATGAGGAAACAAGAACTGGTATATCTTTGTCTTACTTGATTTATTTGGTTTAATATTCTCATTTTGATTATTATAGATATTATACACAATGTTTTGATCAAGTATGCCCTAGCCATCTTCATGTATCCATTTTTGGGGGGTGGGGTATAGGGAGACTAATATATGTTGTGTGGGATATTTTGTTATTCTGCTCCAATGATAATCTGAGTATTTTATTTCAATGCTTGATCCAGAGATTGAACTCACAACACCCATATTTGATTAGCTAATGACTATATACACTGCACAACATCAAAAATTATTAAGGTTTCTCTTGATTAAATATGAACTTCAAATCCAATGTCAGCTGGTTTCAACATTTGATTATTACAGCAGGTTTATATTACTTGCCTGATGAATTTTTTCTTTTGAGGTTCTCATTTTGACTCATTCAAACTTTTGGATGACCAAAAGTTGTTAAAAGAATCCGACATTAGATTTAAAGGTTTCTTAAACAAGCAAAACACAAACACTACTGCTGATGGTCTTCAGTTGTGCAGTGAAAATAGGTATTAGTTAATCAAGTGTTGCTCTCATCTCATGGCCATATATTTAATACCTGAATCAAGTACTGAAAGCAGGAATAAACAAGAAACAGCATCGCAGGGCAAAATCAAGAATGATCAACATGCAAGAGATTCTGAATTAGCCCCTAAAAATGAATACCTGAAGATGGCTAGTGGGTGGGTACTTGGCCAAAACTTTGTACCTATGAGAACATCTAGAATAATCCAGATGAAAATGATAAACTAAAATATATTGACAATTTTGTTAAAAAAAAAAAAAAAAAAAAAAAAAAAAAAAAATCACTAAATGATATTTTTAATATTATAAAGATCAAAGTTTGAAATGAGCAAGAAATTTGAAGAGAGAAAAAAAAATCATTAAAAATACACTATTCTATTATGTTAAATAACTTTGAAAAAAACTGAGAAATTAAGAGTTGCAAATTCAATCCCAAGGAAGGAAACAGGTCATGATAAAAGATTTGTGTTCAAAACTTCTTGAACAAACTCAAATACATTTAAAGAAGGTTAGAGAATACGATGGCCAAAATGTGATGTAAAATATGATTAGTGTTAGGCTCAAGAAAAAAATGGACTGATATTAAATTATGAAAATATCAAATAAAAATCTGCTTATCTATGCAACTAAGATACATCACATGAACAACATTGTCATAGACAGCAATGCTTTTTGTTCAATAGCATATAAGCTGAGTAAAAAAAAAAAACACATTGATATTTCAGATTTGAAAAATGTTTTCATTTTTATACTTTTTTTTTTAACCTTTCTAATCAGCTGTTCAAACAATACAATGTACTGACACTATAAAGCAGCACATTTTTCTTTTCCTCTAAAGCATTCTCTCTAAATTTATATTTCAAGATGATTTGTCAATGTGGGTTAGCAGCTGCTTGTCTTATCCATAAATGTGAGTGTGTGCATATATCCAGACAGTGAACTGGCTCACCTACATATTTGTTAGATGGCCACATTACTTCTTCCTTACTCAAACAAACATAGCAGTAATGCAAAAGTCTACAATGTCAATAGTAAATAGCAGAAACCAAATTCTTGATAGAAGAAACGCAAAATTATTAGACACAAGCTTTTCTATCTTCAAATTGCTAATGATTAAAACCAAATGAAAAACTAAGGAGAAAGCTAATTCGACTATATAAAATTTGAGCACAATTAATGAAAGCAGTAAATATTTTGATGTAAAGGTTCATCAAACATAAGGTGACTATTTGGAATAGAGTGGAAACATTCATAACTTAGTTTATATATATATATATAAACTAAATAAAACTATATATACACATACTTTGAATAGTGACATTATAGTCAATACTTTACAGACTCTATTAGACTTGTTTTGCTAAAATCTTTATAAGCAGTATTTCAATTGGTAGGTTTCCTAATAATTTGTTAATTGACTTAAGTACTGTGAGTATAGATCAAATGGAAATGAATTGTAGGTTCAATGGAGTAAGTATTCATAACAACATGAAAAAAAAACAAAACACACCAACAATTGAAATCAAAAGTACCAAAAATAATGACCAAATATTCAAATAAATAAAGCAATAATATGAGAGTGAGTTATATGAATACACACACACACACACACACACACACACTTTCATTTACAAATTAAAACAGGTAATTTATAATATAATAGACTTGAAAAGATTGCTGGAACAACTTTAATAGTATGTTGGTTGTTCATCATCGACCATTTCAATAGTTGATTTCACCAAACACATTTTAATAATTTTCTTGTAGCTTTAACATGAACTTCTTTGTTGAATAGACAGAATCTTAGTTTTTGTCTATTGTCAAATAAATTTTATAAAAATGTTTCCAAGATTCTATTTGACTTCAGTTGAGAAAAGTAAAAAAAAAGAAAAGTAAATTACTAATTTACAATTTAAATCACATCTAAAAGTACAATAGCTTAATGAGCAAAACTTAGTAAAATCTAAACTTTGATGATCTGCATAATTATCATATATGAAATGTAAGTCAGACTGATAAAACACGACATATAATCTGGCATTGGAATTAACAATGTGATTTTCTAGCCATCCTATTGGTTCATTTATCAAATGGATGGCTTAGTCAGCAGTATTGATAGAGAATGTAATTTCTGAAGAAAGGTCACAACTGAGCAAGAAACAAAAATATGAAAACAAGATTTGATGGTAACTTGAAAAGTTATAATTCCTTGCTTCTAAAGTGGATTTAGATATTTAGAGGTTGGTATGCGTGCCTTCAGACAGCTCAATATAGCACAAAGCTTTAACTTGATTGTTACCTTTTACCAACAGAAACCAAAAATAAATTTTAAAAAAAAAAACCTCTTTTCTCTATTCTTTATTTGACAGTAAAGATAAATCAGCTTTGACATTTAAATTCTTCCTGATCTTGAAGAAATCAGATCCCATTTTCTTTTTAAGATGCTTAAAACAAAAAAATCCAAAAAACTTTCAATTTCCAAGATGTCAGGCATCAAGTACTTAGTTTCTCACTTCAGACTAACTTTAGGCAAGCACTTTCTGATCAAAACATAAAATCCATGGTAAACGATGAGGATATAGAAGACATGACTATCCTTTTACTGCTTAGTAAACTAACCTTTTCTTGCCTTCATAGAGCAAGAAGACATGTTGCATATTTATACAAATTAGTAAACATGTCTTTGATAACATGTGTAATATTAAACTGGAGGTTGTAGCATTACTCAGTAAAATTAACTTTAGTGTCATTTGTTGGTAGAGGCATAAATTATTAATATTGAAATGAAAAAGTGAAAGATTAACCTACTTTAGTGTGTGTGTGTAGTTTAAATAGACAAAACGACATTTTTCCTTTTAAAAGGTAACCTTTATTTGGCTAACACTTCATTAGAAGATTGTTACTACAGAGGATCTCAATTAGATGCATTCAGTCTGAAACCTTCAAAAAGTTTTCTCTTCAGATTGATCACAGGTTTATTGTATTCAGCTAGTTGTTGGCCCATCTTGTGAAGGTGTTGCTCTGAATAAACATTCCCCTGTGCATTTAATAAAATTTTCTTTAGTAATTGTTATTTCCTCATCACAAGCCTTATTTTGATTTTACCCATTCTGTTCTAACTGAAACATTATCTGGTATTCCTTCAGATTTACAATGCACCCAGTACTCTATCAGATGCATGTTGTACCTGTCCTCTCTTTCAAAGCCTGTCAACTCCACACCAGATTGAAGGACAAGCAAACAGGAGGGCTTTAGAGTGGCACAAAGTACTCCCAGGTTATTGACTTCTTCCTTCTCCTCTTGATTGTAGGAATGTAAAACAAATGAGTGACTCAAAGACCTACTCACGAAGGATGGAAAGAAAGAACAGATGAACTTGCTCGTCCAGCCACAACTATCATGATGTTAGTCATAAAGTAGAGAAATCTTTTATCAATTACTTAAACTCACTTGATTCACATCTAATAGAATGGTATTTGTCTATACTTTTGAGAGGCAGTAGTATTTACATTATTTGGACAGTTCTCATCTTTATTTCCACGTTTATGAAGTTTCGCCTATTGTAAACTTCAGCCTTCTTCAGTTGCTAGGAATTTTGAACTGAACCCTTGATTTCACATACGATGAAAACAATCTACCTCAGTGATGAAAATAAAGGGTTCGGTTCAAAATTTCTAGCACCCAAAGTAGGAGGCCGGAGCATACAATGGATGAAACATTGTAAACATGGCAATAAGGATGAGGACAACAATCTGAACTATGTAATAGAACAGTATTGTAAAATATTTTTCTTGTTTAAGTCAGAGATTTCTTTATAAAAGGAATCTGTTTTTGTAGATTGATTCAAATTTTGGGGAAATATCAATGACAAAATATAAAATTGATTCCACTTTGTTAGCACAAATCTTTTCCAAGGATTCATATGTTTCTATCTGGCACAAATTGCTACAATAGATGCACCACTAACGTTTTGAAAACCATCCACGTGATTAATCATTTATAAAAAGCAAATAAACAAAAACCACATTAACTATTCTGCTTTGCTTTTAAAATCCTTTCCTCCAACAAAGAAAAAAGAAAGAAGTTATCATCCAACGAAAATACTTTATTGAAAAAAAAAGTCTTTCGAGATTAAGTCTTCTTCAAAATAAGTTTGTTTTTAATAAAATGTCCTTAACTTGAAAGAATGCTTTTTCTTTTGGCTGTGAATGCTTGTACACATACCTGATTAACATTTGCACCCAGTAACATCAAATACTCACAAAATATTAAACAATGTATCAAACCCATCAAGCAAATATAGTTATAATAATGAATTGTGATTAATCATACTAGTATTATGCTCAATCAAAGATTTGGCTATTTGTTGTCAGTCATCTTTTCAGGTAGAATGAAAAAAGCTGTTATTGCGACAGAAGAACAAAGAGTCTCAACATTAACATCATATGTTAAACAAAGTGGTATGCAAACCCTGAATTGAAGTATCATTAATACAAGAATAACAATTGTTTATTACGACAGTCCTCTGCTTTATGAAATGAGCTCTCATGTATCATGGACTGATGACAGGTTAGACTTTTATAATCAAGAACAAAACAAATGAAACTCATGTAGATGATAGTACAGAAAATTAATGCCAGCACTGGGTCTGTTCAATATGGTTTTATCCAAGATAAACATATATATCAGAGAGCAACATCTCATTAAACTTTGCATATCTTGATTCAATTCTTACGAGAAATATACAATTACATAGTTACTTATATTCCAACACTTCCTGTCAGCCAAATAGTAAAACAAACTTGATAAAGAATGTAGTTGAGTGAAACATTTGCAGAGCACGCAGATTAAGTCTTTTGTTGTATTCCCCTGTTTTACTGGAAGAATAAAGATCTTTGCTACTGTTGAACGGAGGCTCCTCATTGCTAATATCACACTATTCGTGGGAAGTCTCAAAGATTCGTAGTAATTGTTGAGAACTGTCTAATACTAATTCTTTCATTAAATTTCTTTATTTGTTGTCCCATTAGCCACCTCCTGCAACATTTTACTGAAATAGTTGAGTGATGGTGTGATACGCATAGTTTTATCACCTATGTATCTATTGGTTTCAACATACCATACACTACAGTCTAAGCAAGATGTTTAACAATAATAATAAAAAAGTTAACTGATTTCTAACAAGACCGTCATGATAATGGCATTCTATATTCAACCGTATATTTCTGAAGTAAATCTATTTACATTTACTTAATATGTGGCCCTGCTAACTAATCTATAAAAGGTAAAGTGACTTGGACCAAATAACTGAAAATAACAAAAGCATAAAAGATAAAAAATTTGTGTTAAAATGTAAATCAAATTATCATATACATTATTTTTCTGATAGACATTTCCAAATTTAGCAACATTGACCAAAAGAAGACATTGATTAAGTTCAGCAAAAATTCTATTTTGGAATCGAATCTCTGATCATTAAATCTTAAAATGGAGCAAGAAAATAAAAAGGCAACTAGCTGCCAACAGAAAAAAATTTATGACTTGATAATTTTTATCAGTGGAACATAGATACTTTAACAGAATTGATTTTGATGAATTATCAAATCTCTCTTAAATTGTTAGTTATAAACATTTTACAAAAAGATTAATTAAAAAATATAATCAATGTTGGAATCAACTCATATGCTGCAGTCATGATTTCTATAAGTTATTTTTTTCAGAGCTTTATACATGGTCTCAAAGATTTACTACAGTATATTAAAAAAAAAAAAGAAAGGATTTCCTTTCAAAGTTAAAATTTTTGGAAAGAAGTCTGTATGTCATTTTGTCATGGAATCATGATTTTAAGTGACAGTCAGATTATAAGTAATAGGATTTGAGAAGAAAGATATATCACACTTATTTTCAGGTGATGACGATTATCATTGTTAAGGACAAGAAATTGAACAATCTTTCCACTATTAGCTTGGTGATGCACAAAAGAAATTCAGAGAGAGAGAAAATAATGAGTATTCATTTTTAATTAGGATAAAAAACAAAATGCTAGCCACTTCATCCACAATAGCATCACCCGAAGCCAACAAGAAATAGGTTTGAATGTTACTCAGGAACTTTGTATATAGTCTACTGATTAATTTTTTTTTATTACTGTAAGAATTGTAGATTCATGATATTGAGCCAATCTTTCTTTTTTACTTGACTGATTTGTTTATACAAAAAAAAAAAAAAAAGCTTCCATTTAGCTGAACTTAGGATAAGTAAAATGCAAACAAAACCTATCATTTCAATTAGCAAATTTGATATTAAACAGGTAATTTTGAACATGGCTGGTGAAGACAATTCTAAATAATTTTTGAGGTTTTTAATAAAATCAGTTCACCAATAACGAACATTTATTCATTTTACTAACAGGTTCAAAAGGGTATAATTTTACCAACTTAAAAAATTATATTTGCAATGTAAAAATTTGAAAGCATCCATGCAACAGTTGTTTTTATTTTTGTAAAGAACCTTTTTTAAAAAAAAATTGTGGCCACTTCTGAAATATCCTTTGTTAATAAAATATGTTGTACTCAAGTACAACCTCATAAAAATAGTTTCTTACCTCTTCAGATACTCTGAACCTTCTCAATAAGGCAATGAACTTTTGTTTAAAATTCCTTTGCTGAAAAAAAAAAAAAAAGAAAGTGAAATGCTAGAAATGAGATAAAAAGCAGTAAACTATTGTCTAGGTTAAAAAGAAAAATCCACAAGAAAAGCAGAAATGACAAAACAGCCAAGAGGGACTGTATTTTCAAATATCTTCTTTTAGAAATACAATTTTTTAAAATATTTCAAATGCAGCACAAAATTGCATAAATATATTTTTGTAGGTATTTTTTTTTCCATAAATATTTAGGTAAGCTAAAAGAAAAAGAAACATTTATTTGAGGTACAATTGTGGAAATACATACACACACAAAGTTGAATGTATGGAGACAATATGATAAAATAAAGAAAAAAGAATAGGAAATGTACCTAAATTTAACAGGTTTCACTTTTATTAAAACTTGTTCAGAGACCGAGAGAAAAACAAAAAACAAAGACAATACTGGTACATTGTGATTTGGGGTTAGTTCTTATTGGTTACATGGGTCGAGTATTAAAACATTAAGTAATTATTAAATGTATGCATGTGGAATATTTTGGATGGTAAAATGTATAATATTGTTTTTGTAAAAAAGCTTGTCGGTTTAGGTGCATGTTAACATCAGTTAATATATATGCATATGAATTAAAACACACATTTTTCTGGCTCTTTGTTTTTTGCATTTTTCTCTCAGCCTCTGACGAAGCTTTAATAAAAGTGAAACGTTAGACTGAGATATGTTTCCTATCACACGCACAGTGAGTGTTCAGAGTAATAAAAAACAAAAAACAAAACAATACTCAATGTAAAAGAGCAGAGTTTTATATATAAGAACAAGTATATCCTTATTCCTTACCTACACAAAGTTTCATGCACTAAGCTCCTTTAGTTTATTCTTGATGGTTGCATGAAACCAAGTAGCATTGTCTGGTAAGGAATAACAATATATTTGTTTTAACATTTACAAGGAATAGTGTGATAAATATGAATAAGAGACATTGGTACATAAAACAGGCAAATGATATTTGTATTGGAATATTCTGCAGGGCATCATTTGATGAGACTTTTTTCTATATTCAACACCAAATGAATGGAAAAAAAAAAAAACTAAATGCATTACAGAAACTGGATATAACTTCTAAATAAATGCCATAAAAATAGTCTGTTTTTTATAGCAGTTAGTTTATTTAGTTTTACTTAGATCAAATCTAATAACTGTAAAAAAGCTAACTTGTTTCCCCAAGCTAGAATAAAGTATTATAATAATAATAATAAATACAATGTTCTATATGATTGCAAAGTGTATTAAATCCTATAAATAAGGAACTGAGGAATTTTTTGAAGTGCCCACTCCTGAAAGTCGTGTCTTTGTCAATTATGATTTTGCATAATAGATTCCCACTTGAAAAAGACCGATGTTAATTGGTTAGTAACACTGGTGGATTTTTGTTAATGAAGTGGTTGTCATATTTCAAACTGAGATGGACCACAATCAATAAGGGTTAGGAACAAATCCACTGCCATAATGTGTAATATCCATTGCTAACCTGCTCCAGTTGGTTTTCACTCCCAGCTTTCCTTCATGCCAGAGTACTGGCACCTGGTAAATAGATTGGAAAATTTCATGATTTTTGACAATTGACTTTGTGACCATTGTTAATACTGAAAGATCAACAGATCTGGTAAAATATAGTGTTCTCTTCACACCTGGGTGTTTACTTTGTTAGTGGATGTTAGTTACTTGACTCTTGCTTACAGTGGAGTTTAGTGCAAATTTGACCAACTTCATATCGACTGTCAACACATACTAGTTGCAAAGTGTTCACAATCATTGTCTTATCAATATCATACTGGCTGCCCTCATTTTTACACAAGCCTTCCCAATCAGGGTGTCTGATATCCAGCAATCAACATTCACAGAATCGTTAACCAGGTTCAAGACCATCATCTGCCACTGGTAGTCCAGATTGATGGCTTTTTCATTGTCTCAAGTTCAGCTAAATTCTGCTAAATTAAAAGACAACAAACTGCATCCACCTATACCTTCATTTTGTGGTCACTCACACAACAGTCCCTACCAACAGGATCTATTTCACGTACTCTGGTTAATGACTCAGTTAGCATACGATGGATGAAGGCCTTTTCAGTTATGCAGTCTTATCTCTTGGACACCATATTTGCTTGTTGCTTGATATAGGTGGTTGCTGTTCTTAGCTGGCCACACATGGGAAAAAATTTTCCATACAAATTGTCCATAAGTACTGATTGAGCTCAATACTGCTTAACTTCAGTGACTGAATTAGGACTAGTGGTTTCAGTGCAATTTGGCCATGAACAGGGTTGAACCAAGGACTTTTTAGCACTCACACCCATATTTCTCAACCTTTTTTACCCTTGTGTAATCCCTAAAAAAAAAAAGAAAAAAAAAGCATGTTTCAAGGAATACCTGCGCAAAAACAAAATTACATACCATATTTTTCTCATTTTATTTTCATTGCAGTTCATGTGGTAGATATCAAAGTATATATTTCTGAATAACTGGTTTAAGGAAAAACTAAGCGTGTTTAATATTATTACATATATGAAATTAAATAAAAAGTCTAAAGTGTATTAGCTTATTTCGCTTACTCTGGTGGAACATTAGGTTTCTGGAGAACCCCAGTAAAAACATCGATTGAGACAATTTGATGACAGAAATAATAAGCACGCCAAAAAAATTTATAAACTGGATAATTTCTCTTGATACAAACTGGGAAAAATTATATCAGATAAATTAAAAATATTTATGTAAATATGACTTGACATAAAATAATCAATGGTAATATTTAAGTAATTCAAAAGTAAAAAACAGACAATTTTATTCCATTTACTTTCAAGTTCCATTAAAAACATTGTCATCATATGAATAATAAAGAAAAACTCAAAATAACTAACACAAATATTTCCTACTGCTAAGATTTCAATGTCTCTTGCCAAGATAGGTTTGATAATAAAATTAAAAATTAAGTAGAAGAATTGACATAAAAAAAAAAGAAGAAAAAAAAAGACACTTAACTAATTTAAAATAATGTTCAGTTTTCTTTAGAAAGACACTTCATTATAAATAATATAAATTAAATTGTAGTTTTAAATAATGTAAGAAAAAAAATAAAAGAACACTACTTTTGTGACTAATTAGTAGGATAACCTCTACCCACTAAACACTATGTTGAATCCAGTGATTCTCAACCACAGTGCCACAAAATATTGTCACAGTTTACATGTGTGTGTACACATGTAGAAGTATTAATGGTAAAGTATTAGTATTTGAATAAATGAATAAGTATTAAACTTTTAAAAAATAATTTTTTCCACAATTCTTTGATTATATTATTTTAAATACTTTGTTTTAATATTCATTTAATATTTGAAGTAAGTTGATATTTTTATATGCTCTTAGGTGTGCCATGGGTTAAAAAAAAAAAAAAAAGTTGAGAAACACAGGCTAAAATCGGACAGATGAATAATTTTAAAGATTTTTTTTCTTGAATAATTTTTAAAATCATTTTAATTGTACACCCAGTTTAGATGTATAAACTAAGTAAAGAAAGACCAATACTTCTGACAATTATATTAAAATCTCATTAAAAAATATAACTTTTTTCACTAAAATATGTCAACGGTTCTGCCTATAACACCCAAAATAATTTATTGGAATATTATTCAATAAATTAAAAGAATTATGGGAATTTTCTTTATTTTGTACAGTACATGTAATTATTGAATAAGTTATTATGTTAGTTAAAGTTCTACTCAACTAGAATGAGAATATAAATTGAATTAGTTTTATTTCTATTTTCAGTATTTCAAATCTTTAGGTGAATTCACTGTTAAGGGAGATAATTCTAATCAATATGAGAATTATGTTTGCAAATCCACACACACACTATACTTTACATTCTTATATCTGCCCTAACTATTTCAGTTACTATTTTAAAACTAATATATATATATATATATATATCTCCAACTAATATAAAGCAAGCAGTTCAATATTTGTAAATTCATACAGACACACAAAAAAAAATGTCTCAATTTTAAAATGTATAAAATTGTATTTATGTAAATTAGTAATCTTTGCAGAATTAAAAACAAACAAACAAAAAAAAACGTTTGGAAAAAAAAAATTTTCATTGATGTGAAAGAGACAAATCAAAGTTAAACAAAAATGGTGAAATAAATGCCATGGAAACTTCTTTGGTTAAATATAGCAAACAAATTTACAAGATATTAAAATATACTCACTAAGCAGACAAAAAGGAGGCGAAACAAACAAAATGATGAATATATAAGAGAGATACACAAAAAAGAAAGGGTGAGGTGGGAGAATGGAAAAAGGGGGAAGACGAGGAGGGAGGGTGGGAGAGAGAGAGAGAGAGAAAAGGGGAAGGGTGAGGAACAAGGGAAAAAAGAGGAGAGAGGAGGGAAGGGACGAGGAACGGAGGAGAGGGGAGGGACGGGAGAGGAACGAGAGAAGAGGGAAGGGACGAGGAACGAGGGAGAGAAGAGGGAAGGGACGAGGAACGAGGGAGAGAAGAGGGAAGGGACGAGGAACGAGGGAGAGAGAGGGAAGGGACGAGGACGAGAGAGAAGAGGGAAGGGACGAGGAACGAGGGAGAGAAGAGGGAAGGGACGAGGAACGAGGGAGAGAAGAGGGAAGGGACGAGGAACGAGGGAGAGAAGAGGGAAGGGACGAGGAACGAGGGAGGGAGAAGAGGGAAGGGACGAGGAACGAGGGAGAGAAGAGGGAAGGGACGAGGAACGAGGGAGAGAAGAGGGAAGGGACGAGGAACGAGGGAGAGAAGAGGGAAGGGACGAGGAACGAGGGAGAGAAGAGGGAAGGGACGAGGAACGAGGGAGAGAAGAGGGAAGGGACGAGGAACGAGGGAGAGAAGAGGGAAGGGACGAGGAACGAGGGAGAGAAGAGGGAAGGGACGAGGAACGAGGGAGAGAAGAGGGAAGGGACGAGGAACGAGGGAGAGAAGAGGGAAGGGACGAGGAACGAGGGAGAGAAGAGGGAAGGGACGAGGAACGAGGGAGAGAAGAGGGAAGGGACGAGGAACGAGGGAGAGAAGAGGGAAGGGACGAGGAACGAGGGAGAGAAGAGGGAAGGGACGAGGAACGAGGGAGAGAAGAGGGAAGGGACGAGGAACGAGGGAGAGAAGAGGGAAGGGACGAGGAACGAGGGAGAGAAGAGGGAAGGGACGAGGAACGAGGGAGAGAAGAGGGAAGGGACGAGGAACGAGGGAGAGAAGAGGGAAGGGACGAGGAACGAGGGAGAGAAGAGGGAAGGGACGAGGAAGGTAAGAAGTATGTGGACTCAGAAACCTAAGTTTAAAATCAATTTATTAAGATAAATTTACCACACTCAAATAAAATTTACAAAAAAATTTAGATGCATAGTTATGGTCCTACTCCATTTCCCCCAAATCAAACACAATTGCTCTGAAAATCACTTCTTGTTTGGATTCAATTGGTTGGATTTTGTGTAAATAGTTCTAATGAAGTTGATGATTGTCTTGAAACTAATATATTAATCTATATAAAATATAAATAACCGACTACCACCTCCTGAGCCTACAAACTAATCTATAATTTACTTTAATTAAAACTAATTTATTTTAAATGATTGACATATGAAGAAAATGTTTGAAATAATTTAATTTAATGCAAGGAGTTACTGAGAGTGAAAGAATGAGAAAAATCATTATTAAGGAGGAGAGGACAATAAAAAAATAAATGTCAAGGAGACAGGTGATAATGGAGATTGCATTTAACCTTTTGAAGATCAAAGTTGACCAAAAAGCAGTAAGATGGAAGATAGTTCCACATGCAAAAAGTGCAAGAAAAACTGTTAGCATGGTTACACCTGGCAATTCCAGCTGTAAAATAAGACCATGCTGCCAATCTAATAATATGCTTAAATTCATGAAATCATGATACCAAAGAGGAAATTCATCAGAATAATTACTGTCAAAATATTTTTAGAAGAGGCAAAAGAAAGCTTTGCTATGGCAGTGAGAAAGTGACTGAAGCCAAGATGTCAGGACCAATAATGTTGCAGATTCCTTTGGATTTTATCAAGAATCTATAAAGGTATAGCAGAAGCACCAGACCAGATGTAGCAACTATATTCAATGCATGGCTGAATAATAAACTTATAAAGATGTAAGATAGATTCTGGCAAGAAAAGGTATCTAGCATGATACAGCAAACCAATTACCTATTAAGTCAGTCAATACAAGCTTCCCTCAATTAATGCATTTTTGATTAGTGTGCTAAAATTTCTATTTATCAAAATTTGCTCAGTGCAGTAAAACATTCTTCACTTTAGCCATAGTTCATTTTGAGAATTGATTTTTTTTTTTATAATTATTGATGTACACTTTAGTTGCACTAATCAAGAGATTACTGTAGAAATCTTTTCACTTTATGTCAGTGCCAAGCATTAACCTGGGAAGGCACAATAGATGACTCTCCAGGAGGTGAATATGAGCCATGCTGATGAAAGGAAATAAAGGTTCTCTAAGATGATTAAAAGAAAGCAGTTTCATTTTTGGAGACATTAAAATTAACAAGTCATTTCTTGCACCAGTTAACAACAGATTGAAACTTGGTTTTTAGATTAGCTGCCAATTTGACCTTATTGGACTTATTAAAACAGGAGTAAATAGTTATCATCAGTATAGAATCTGAGTCAAGAACTGATGACATTGGAAAGGTCATTAATGAAAATTAGGAAAAAAAAAAGAAAAGGAATTCACATTAATGCAAAAAGATTTAGAAGAGTGGCCATTCAAGACAACTTTCATTTTGATTAAATGAAAAAAGCTGAATGAAAAATTTTCCCAGAAATACCATAACCCTTTAACTTGTAAATAAAACAAGTTTGCTAAACCCTGTCAAACACCTTTGAGATATCCAAAGCAAACAATTCTTATCTGAAGCTTGACTGGCACTTTCACCACATCAGCAGTTGACATAGAGGAGAGAAAGGCATATTGTTTATCTGAAAAAAGCTCTACAAAAGGGAGATGCTTAACCAATCCAGAGTTGATTAGGGCAGGGTTTTTTTTCAAACTGGGTCCCAACAAAAAAGCAATAGAAAAGTATATAATATAAACATGCCGCACAGCACTCATAAATCATTCCTCATATTATATATATATATATATATACATACATACACACACAAAGAGATAAAAACAGAATTTTATATAACTCCTATTATGATGTGCGTTGTAGTACAGTGTATATCGGCTGAGAACAATTGGGGAGCTGAATTTGAATTCCAGTTGAATTCATTGCATTCACTTACACGCAAATACCCTTGTGAAAGGTATTAATCTGTCTCTTACCTCCAGTTATGGGTTAAATAATAGGACAGATTGGGTTCTACAGCCTTAGCCAGCAACTAGTCTACCACAGAAAGTAATGGCAACCTACTGCGGGATAATCATCTGCCCAGTCAGTCATGCCTCTTTTGAGACATGATTGTCCAAGCGTGTATCACATATGGCAATTAACTGACTGACTGTTCTTATTGAGTTTGTTTGTCAAACTCACTGTGGACTGAGTTACATCAGTTCTCTCCCACAAAGAGACCTTGCTACAAAGGTGTGCAGTGAGTTTGTCTTTATGACTGGAGAAAGCTATTAAGATTGTTGAATAATTTAGTTGCATCTGGAGTGAGGGAGGGCAAAAAGTGAATTTCTCAACTCAATATCAAAGTTGAGTACCAGTACATTCTTTCTGTGGTAGTAAGATGTGTTTTGTTCTTTTGAAATCTCTGAATTTACAGCGAGTTGGTAGTTGTTTTAGCAAAATTTAAGCCTAGACTAGAATTTTTAAAAGTAATAATTTTATATTCATACAATACAAATAGATACATCAATTGCAATATATGTGATCATAAGAAATATACATATAAACTGTCAATGCTAAATAAATGAACCTATGAACAGAGTTTGTCTTTGATTTATTATTACAAGGAGGGATAATGTATGGCACTACAAAATGTAGTTCTTGTTTTGGGTTGCAATAAAAAAAAGGTTTGAAAAATGCCAAGTACTAGAAGGCTGATAAATTGATAGTTATAAAGATAACAGAAATTCTTGAAATCAAACAATACAGAATATTGAGTATTAAATTGTTCTTTAACATCATTGAATTCTTCCACATGGAAAAAATATACCTATTAGCATTTATCAAATATTTACAGATATCACACTGAATGTGAACAAAGGTGGCAGGTGACAGTAGCAATAAATAACACATCACTCAATAAATGCCGGGCCTAACTAATAAAACAACAACTTTTACACAAAATTTTATTTTATTCATCAACACAGTCTGCTTCTAGGGTGATACACCGATTCCAACACTTCTCTGACAATTTGATGACTTTTTTGTAGAACGATTTGTCTTTGGCCTCAAAATATGTCTCAGTTTCTGATATCACTTCTTAATTGGAGCCAAATCTCTTTCTCTGGAGCATTCATTTGAGGTCTGCAAACAGCCAGTAGTTGCTGGGGGTCAGATCTGGAGAATAGGGTGGATGCAGAAGCAATTCAAAGTGCAATTTATATAGTTTGGCCATTGTCACAATAGACGGTGCGTTGTCTTGGTGAAAGATCACTTTTTCTTCATTTGTGGCTGTTTTTTTGGCAATTTCTTCCTTCAAACACACCAATAATGCTACATAATATTCACTATTGATAGTTCTTCCTTTCTCAAGGTTATCGATGAACAAAATACCTTACACATCCCAAAGACCAAAACCTTGCCTGCTGTGTTTGTGTCACTTTGGATGGCTTTCATCTGCTGTTGTCCACTCAGTTGACTGTCGATTTGACTCCAGAGTGAAGTGGTGGATTCATGTTTCATCCATTGTCACATTTATGCAAGAACTCCTAATTGAGTAAAAACAGTTGCAAATAAGGGTCTGAATCACCATATTGTTATTTTTGATCGACTGTGAACAAATGTGGTACCCACTTTGAACACAACTTTCTCATTAACAAATGTTCATGCAAAATGGTGAATACACTACCTTTTGAAATGTTGATGTCTCACACAACATCAATTTATGATCAACCAAAATGAGCTCGTAGAGTTTTTTTTTTTTTGTGTTTTCAGGGACGACTGTCGATTTTTGTGTGTGTATGACTTCGTTTAAAGTCAGCATACTACCTCTTAACCATTGTTTCCGACAGAGCAGAGTCCGAATAACACTTATCAATCCATTGCTTTGCTTGAACAGTATTTTTCTACCATCAGAAAGCAATGCTTTATCAACACATGATAATTTAGATTTTTCTATTGTTTTAAAAATTTGCAACAGTAGCTTCACCTAAATAACTAATTTGTAAACTAATAATCCAACTGGGCCCAAATTTTGTCACGTGCCACTTGAAGGTTAATACTTCATAAAAATCACGTGTATTTTTTTTTTAATTAGTGGTGCCATCTATATGTCAGGCCCGGAACTTATTGAGTGATGGGTTATGACAAGCCACATTCTACCACTTCTAAACAGTTTTTTATTTTTTGAAAGGATATTACAAAATTTGTGCCAGATGGGTACCAGAACAGAAAGACCGAGTCTGTTCACATCTATTGAGTTATATTAAGTTGTGTCACCATGACAAACTGGAATAAAAATGACAGTCCATGGTGTGGCAACATGCAAAATTCCCATCAACTGTTTATTACTGACCAATGATGAATATTTGGAGAATTGGTATTTTATAACAGGAAAGATGTTATTGTGCTTCTTATACACATATCATTTCTACAGGAATAAATAGGAGGAATTAGTTTAAGAAAATACTCCACTCCCCACTCTTAGAAACACCTTTTACCTTTTCAGACTTCTGCACTTTAAGTTTTCATATGCCTTTGTATAAGGATCTAAACTTGCATTATATGTATATTGTCAAAATGAGCCACACATTTGTAAACTCAATTTTTCAGAAAAATAAAAAAAAACATCCAGAAAAAAAGTCATGTTCAGACAAAGCAGATCAAATTATATAAAATAAATATTTTGACTAAAATACATCAAGTCCTAACTAATAATCAAAATTCTTTTAATTAAATGATTTAGTTTAAAATTTTTAAATGAAACTAAAAATATTAAAACCTAATAATTTATATTTTGGGAAGAAGGTGGAGAGGCTGAGAAGAGCCTAAAAATTTCATATCTAAAAGGCGACTTTTCCCAGGTGAGGTGGATTGAGCTTTTAAAGCAAAAATATATAACCCAACGAGAGAACGTTCTATTTATATATTTTGTCACCCCTTTTTGTAAAAAAACACACACACACACACATCTGGATTCTGATGAATAGAGTGCATAACAGAAATAGAACAAGAATAGTATGGTTTTGCATATGGTTTTGTGAAAGACATCACAAAAAGAAATGGTATCAAAGAAAGAGCAATACAAATGTAGGAAGTGGCATACCCAGGTCTCAGATTATACAAAAGCATTTGATAAGGTACAACACACACACACACACACACAAAAAAAATCTATTTGAACTGCTACTTGATTTATTTAGGAAAGATATTAAAATAATCCAGAATATATACTGAGAGTAAACCTCCTGTATGCGGATAAAAAATGAATTGAGCAAGTACAAATAATAGAAAACGGCCCAAGACAAGGATGTGTTGTCTTGCCGAATTTAATCAACCTACACAGCTAGGCAATCCTAAGAGAATTAGAAGTTCTACCAGGATTTACTATTGGTGAACCCAATCTTAACCCAAGACATACAGATGATACTGTGTTGATGGCAGATACAGACAGAAAACTGTAGGAGCTGCTATACAAAGTAATAAAAGAAAGCAGGAAGAAAGGACTATCAATTGTAAGAAAACAATGTATGGTTGTCAACAAGAGGAACAGCTCAAGATGCAAGCTAAAAATTGTAGATGTTAAACTCAAACAAGTATAGAAATAGAACTATGTGGAAAGAGTTTTATCAGATGATGGAAAAGGTGACCCCAAAATTCGAAGACACATTGGAATAGCAGAAGATGCCCCCAAAAAGCCAAACAAAGTATTAAGAAACAGGAACATTTAATTAAAAGCAAAGAAAAGAGTGCTGAACTGCTATGTTATCCTATATGCCAATGAATGCTGGACCATTCCCTCACAGGTGAAGTGGTGACTTGAGGTAACGAAAATGCAGTTCTACAGCAGGATACCGAGAATACCATAGATGAAGCATGTGAGCAATAAAGAAGTTTAAAGAAAAATGGAAACAAAAAATTACCCTTATACTTAGAATCAGAAACAGTTAAATTTTCTAGGATACATAATGAAGAAAAAGGGCTCGGAGAATTTGACATTAACAGGGCATACTGAAGGCAAGGGAGTCAAACCAAACATTTATAAATAAATTTTCAGAAAGAAGTGGGAAGGATAGTAAAAATCAAATGTTGTTAAGTGCTACAAAGGTAAGAAGTTGTGGAGAGTCATGACCATCCACAACTTGAAGAGAGATAGTACAGAAAACAATTTTATCAATCTAACAAAATTCAGACAAAAATTAGGTATGTATGTATGTATGCAAGTATATGTGAGAGATATAATCAATACACCTAACTAAATTTGAATCATTAGACATTAGCAGACAAAATTGAGCCAATTGTTAAGATTTACTCAGATTTATGTAAGGCTATTTGGGAAGAGACCAACAAATTGCTTGCCCAGGCTGGCTAAGTGACTAGCTTTTTAGCCCTACCAACACAGGTTGCCATACCCTAGACAGACTGATATAGACAATGCTAAAAATAAACAAGATTGCCTTCTCAGAAACTTTATTACTTCAGAGACAGACCCTGCCACTCTATATGCCCAAACATCATAAAGGGTCAGCTTTTTAAGATTGTGAATTTTTATAGGAAGCCTAAGATAAAAGCAACTGTTCATTTGATGCTAGTAAAATTTGCAATTAGTCAAAAGACTCAATTTGTTGTAATAAGCAAAAATTAAGTGTCATGAAAAATTACATTTTTATGAAAAATTAAATTTAAAATTGTCATTAAATTTCTCTTTGATGTTTAAAAAGAAAAGGATATTCATTATAGTTTACTTTGTTCCATTACGAATTTGGTTTTTGTATTTTATAAATTTGTACTATGTCTTTTGGGAAATTTAAAAACAAATTCAGAAGAATATGTTAAATACAGACACTAAATGTTAATTAAAGCTGTTCATTGCTTGACAATTTAGGAATTATTTCTATTTTCTTATTTTTAGCTTTCACACACAAACACATACAATTTTCTTAGAAAACTCATTATAAAGAAAATTATAAACAAGCAAAAAGCTTTTAAGAAAATGAAAAACCAAAAATACAAAAAGGAATTGTGATGAAAATTTTGTAAGTTTGTTCACTTTATGTCTTAATGTTTTAATATTCTTGGTTTTATGCCGACTAAAACATAAATTAAATGTATTAAGAGAAAATTATTTCATAGTTCAAGTATTACTTTTTATCATAGTGATTTATCAAAACAACAGTGTTTTGTTATTTCTTAGTAATCTATGAACAAAACATAAAATATATCTTAGAGTGGAGGAGATTTTAAGGGTAAATTATTCTGCTTATTTATTAAAATTATAACTTTCATAATTATGATAATTTTCATTCCAGTACCTTTAGTAAACAAATCTTAAGAGAATGATCAATTAATTAGCAGAGCTTGAATAATTATTCCATACAAAAAAATCTAGCACAAACATGAATTAACAGAAAAAAAAAAAAAAAAAAAAAAAAAAACCTACTTAGTATATTTTTGTTTTTGTTTAATCTGCAACTATTGAGTGAATGAGTAATGAAATAGCAGATAATGCATAAACAATATTTATGGACAGGGTTTTTTTTGCTTTTTTTTATTATGTGAACTTCTGGATATCAAATAGTTTGGCATAAAAAAAGAAGCCATCCTGACATGCACAAAATAAAAAGGTACATTTAACAATATTTGAATCTAAGCTTTATAAAAAAAAAAAAACTTTTAAGAAGATTACTTCAATTCTAAAATTTAGAAATTGTAAAAATATGAAAAGAACTATATTAAATTTACATTTTTGTGAACATTACCAAAGTATCAAAAACCATTCTTGCTGAAAATTTTCTTTGTAACATCTGCTGTATTAGAATTACAGTCTGAAGTTTGTAGTCAAGTGTAATCACGTGCTACAGACATATCAGAAATAACAGTTTTAATTTTTATTATAAGACAGATTTTTAATGAAATTGTTTACTATTATCTTTATATTTAATTAGTTTAAACCATTGCTACTTTATTTTATTTTTAATTATGGGAAAATGACTGCGTGCTCCTCTACTTTCAAATTCTATAACACTTGTTTTAAGCCGACTCATCTAATGGCCTATGTGTGTATACATGTAAACAAGTAATAAATGTAAATATTGTAAATAGAAATGAAATTTTTAAGCATTTATTTGGACATGATCTCACAAAATACTGAATCCCGAATCCCTAAAATAATGTTGACTATGTAAATATTCTACAATCAATTTACTATCCAAAAACCTGAACAATGAAAACTATTTCAAAAAAAAAAAAAAAAAAAAAAGCAAATAGAACTATCTGTATAAACATTAAGCATATCATGTCTAATATATAATTTAGCTTTGCTGCTTTTGACAAAGATAAGCAAAGGCATGAAAAACTGAGCAAGAACTTACCTGTTGCATGTTGCTATGATGATGATTATTAGTATTAGTAGTAGTAATAGTCCCACAGCCTAAAACCACTTCTGAGTTACACACCTGGACTCAAAGTACTTTCTCCTTGGTACTGAATAATATTATTACTATTGTTGTTATAATTATTATTGGCCAGTGCTATCTGTGAGAGCTTATTAGCCATTATCAAGAAAGAAGGTTGGCCATAGATTCTGTGTGACATGTTACTGACAATGGCAACATGCCTAGCTTGTTAAAACACCAGTCAAAAGGATTTGGCAGAAGTAGAAGAGACAAAAAGAGGACAAAGAAGAGAAGTCAGTTTTCTTAACACACTTGATATGATGATGATAGAGAAAAAAATAAAAGACAGGTAGGTAGTCATAGACAAGAGTTGCAGGGGAGAGAAAGTGGGGAGGGACAGAGTAATGAAATAAAGGGAAAAAAAATTGGTAGTGTGCAAATGTGCACACTACCATCTGGAGGAAGGTGTTGTTACTAAAGTCAAAAAGTGCTGTCTTGGTGGAGCATCTGCAAAGGAAGGGTAACTTTCACTCTCTCTACTTCTAATGCACAGTAACACTTGTATTTCCTCATTCTTTGTCGAGAGAAAGAAAGAAAAGAAAAAAAAGGAAAGCCAATATTAGATAATTAAAAAAAAGAATCAGAGAGGGAAAGATAAGAAAATGTTTTGATCTAAAAGTGGGTACAGATGAACCATATTTTAGAAAACAATAGTTTTTAAAATGGAAATTGTACAGACAGCTATAAATATATGAAAGAGCAAGGAAAAAATATGCTAGATCAAAGTTTTTTTGCTTTGTTTTTTTAATTCTTCATATTGCTGACAGCTTTAGTAGTTGTCGATCCTTTGAAAAGTAAAGATAATTCAACAAAAGATAATTCAAATATCAATAACGTGTAGCATAATATGCAGAGGCAAACAATAACCAATCATTGAACAATTGGGATTTTTTTTTTATCCGAAAAGAGTAATCTGCCATTTCCTTCTGCCACTTTTGCTCAAATATTCTGAAGGAAATAAAGAAATTGTTGCTGAAAGAGAATTTAGAATAAAAAAAAAATGCGTAAGAAAGGAAATTAGTTTTTAAAAATGTTAGGAAAACAATTAGTTAAACATATCTATATTTCTGAATATTTTCAAGGAAAAACTAAATAGTCCAATATTTATATTATCTTGTCAACATTTATAGTCTAAGTCAAATCAAGAATAGTTTAGCTCTTGATATAGAGTATATTTAGAATGATTAATAAAGTTGCCATTTCTTTCTGCTATTGAGAAAAGCAAAAAATATCAAAAAACTTATGAGTAAAATTGTTTGTCCCTCAAATTTATCAGCAAATATTCCGTACTCATTAGTTAATGTGATCTTTAGCCAATACATTTTAGATATTCATGATTTTCACTTTCACCATTAAAATATTTATTGATATTTTTGTTCAAATCATAACAAACTCAGTCATTGCTCATATCTTGGCAATTTTGCATACATTGTTTAATATTTTACTGTGAAATTATAGACTGGTATCATAAAATCTGACATGTTAAAATAATCAGCTTATAGCAGAGAACTTACTGGATTAGCTTTTAAATACTTGTGTTGAGACAATGATAAGTTAAGTATATTTAGGCAAGACTGTTTTAAAGGTGAAAGAAATTCAAGATCTATGTTGAAAAAATATGACTATTGGTCTTAAATTGCTTCAATGAAAAATCTACAGATTTTGTAGAAAAAGTGAAAGATTTTCTTTTTTTAGGAAAATGTTCTACAAACAAATCTGTGAAGGCAACAAGAAAATTGAAAACATAGAAATGAAGATAAACAAGAAAGATAAGTTTTTATGAGAGAAAGAATTCAAAATTAACAGAATAGAGGATTTCTATAACATTAATCAAGCTTTGTTATTCTAGTATCATTGCCAACAGAAAATTTATTTCTTTAAAATAAGCCAATGAATTATTCTAAATATAAAGTTGAGCCTTATTTTCTTGTACATTGACCACTATTCAATAAAATTTACAATATATTTGTATAGATTTTAATTTAAAATGATGCCAGAGTATTTTTTTGAACATCACAGAGGAAAAATAAATCTTTTCCAAACCAAATGTCTTATGTCCATAAGAGAATTTGCTATAATATTCACTATATTAAAATGTATTTACTATTTTGACTGAGTACCCAAATTATTTGACTGATATCACTCGGTTCAGACTCCACCCTCGTTTATTGAACAGGTGAAGAGGCTCATCCCTTGTTCCCTGTTTAGGATATGGTTTCCGGCTTTCTCTCTTCCAACCTTTTTTTTTTTCAATTGGAGTAGATAGACTAAACTATCGCCCGGTTCAGACTCCACCCTTGTCTATTGAACAGGTGAAGAGGCTCATCACTTGTTCCCTGTTTAGGATGTGGTTTCCGGCTTTCTCTTTCCCAATCTTTTCACTCTTACGTAGCCCCCTGCACATCAGTGGCATTACTGCCTTGCTCGGGGTGATATGATTTAAAAAAAAAAAAAAAAAAAAAAAAAAAAAAAAAAAAGATTTTTAAAGTTCAAATTTTCCTGTTTTCCTTAAGTTTCTAATAATAATTTCCTGGCTTTTATAAAAATCCTAAGCCAATATCAACATCATTTCAATTCAAACAAGATGCATAATAAAGTTTAGATGAACTCAATCATTATGTTTCATAAAAAATGCAAATTAAACATTTTATTTGCTTTGCAAATTAGTTATAGTAAGTATATGCAAATATTGAAATAATTAATTTATAATGGTGTTGAAACTTTTAAAAAGAATCATGAACATTATAGGTATAACTTCTTAAGTATACAGAAATTAAACCAAAACAATTTAAAGTTATTTTTTTTCAGAATCCACCTGTTACAAATTTGAGATCAATGATAAAACTAGAATATAAACAAAACTACAATTTTATTTTTATTCCAAGAACAATAATCAGATTCATTAAAATTAGTATAACAAAGCATCAAAATTAAGTTTAACACACATTGTTAAATGCTTGATTTACCCACTTGTAATCATAAAGAACTGCTTATTAGAGTGTTAGTCTCTTGTCTGCCGTTCTTGAAATCAATAAAAGCAAACAGTTTATGCGACTCATTAAATATAATTTATGGTAAATAGAGAAGACATAAGTAGAAAGACATTACAAATGACGTTTGTTTGTAGATAATGATGTAATATTCAAATTTTGCTAGCAGGGCTGAACGCTAGTCAGTTAAATTAAAAGTGAGCTAATTTTTTCCCTTAACTTTATTCCCAGGATTTCCAATTTGTAAACTGAAAAACAGAGAGAAGGATAAAGATTTTGAGAATTTTGGCATTTGTATGAGCCACAAAGTCAAAGAATTTCTATTAACAAGTGCAGAAATACAATATTGTACTTGTCATATCAGTTCTGACTTTGTTATTGTTGTTTAAATAGCTGGGTGGGGGGGATGACAAGCTGTGCATTTCCCAAAATTTTAAACAGTAAATTATTTGTAGCTGAAATAAAAAAAAAATGTCTTCGCAAAAGCAAAAACCAGATGACATATTTTTAAGTCTTTTGATACACTATAAAACTATTCATAGAAATTTTTGAACAGTTAAACAGATTTTTTGTATTATTCTTGTTGCTCTCAATGTTTACACTAATTTATTTCATGGCTATCTCTACATGTACTACCAAAAGAGAATGTTGTTGTTTTTTTTTTTTTAGTTGTATAATGCAAAAAATTTTGTAAACAAGACATTGAAATATTAATAGTAATATTTATAAAATAAGTTGCTCTATTTTCAGTAAAACATACAATGCAGCTGAATGAAGTTGTTACAATAAAATTCTTACAAACTAAAAATTAGTAATAAATCATAAGCCCAAAGATTTAAAATTGAATTATTGGAACAATGAGAAATAGTAGGAAATTAAAAGTAACATTTTTTTAAGTGAATGGCGTTAATGATTAACAGCATTTATGAATGGATGTTGAATTTAAAACCCAAAAGAATATTTTGATGCTTAGGAGGTGGGTTAAACTAATATTGTTCTATAGTTGAACTAACTTGTACCATAATTTCCAATGTGTAGAGGTTTTCAGTTCTTTCCTTTGCTAAAAAATTCTATCATGGACCAATGTTGAATAATAATGATATTTCCCAAAAATTAAAAAATAAAATTTTTGCTGGATAGTTGTTCCTACAATTTCAATGAATTAACTGAAGATGAAACTTTATTTTTATTAAACTTATTAAAAAAAAAAAAGGGCGAGAGAGAAAAGATAAAAAGGAATAGACTTTTCTAAACGACATTAAGCTTTAACAGGAGTCATATTGTTGCCAGAGAGAAACCACATGATAGATTCGTGTTTCTCTAACGTCAACTGTACAATACAAAATCCTTTTACAACCTGCCGTAGTTGAGTTCCTGCACGTCACCAATGTAAAGATTTTTTTCTTTTTCTCTTTCTTACTGCTTCAGACCTCTTATCATACCAACACCACAGCCGATTGACCAATTAATGTTCTTCAGTTTTGTCCCGAGTTACCAATGCAAATGGCATTCTCCAATCTGACCAATCAAGAAATGCTAAGCTGTACAAAAGCCACCATTACAGAATATAAAGTTTTAGACAAATCCAACATGAGGGGGGAGATGCATGCCATTTTCAAAGAACAAAATGCCACTACTATATGTTGTGTACTGAGGGAAGGAACTTATTTTCCTTTGCACCAGATGCAAACCACCCTGACACACTTGCTTCTATGTAATTGTTTTTATAAGTCTACTCTATTCATCCATGCATTGAATATTGCTGCTGCATCTGATCTAGAAGAAGGAAATTACTGCAAAAGTAATTCAAACTTACCAAAAAGGTAGCTTTTACAATTCCACTTATCCTATCGGCACAATGCTTCTATGACGGTCTTTGGGAATCCAATTCGTAAAAGTTCAAATAATCTATTACTCTTGGGGTCATCAGGAGAGAATGTGCACCGTTTCGGGGCCTTCCTCTCTACGGTTTTCATTGCACACCGGCCCCCCTCACTGATGTGAGGCCCCATTGTATTTTACCAACCGTTTCAACGAAAAGCAAAAATGATTTTAAAATAAACGGTTAAAGAGAAAAATATTTTCACGTTTTTCTCCACGTTTGCGCGACAAAGTTAGCATATTGTTCTATTACGATATATTCCACGTCGCGTCTCTCTTTTTCCAAATCCACATGGAACCATTTTCTGCTAACTCTATTAATTTCTTTATACTGCGGGCTCTGTTACGGCCTTTTATTCCTATTTCACCCAAAAATTTGTACAGGGTGCTTGACGCAAATCCTCTTGCTCCAATTTCCACGGCCTTAATGCTTACACTATAACCTTCTCTTTCCAGCTGTGATTTTAAATCGTCGTATTTACTTTCTTTAAAATCATGGCTCTGTTCCATTCGGCTTTCATAAGGAATTGTTAATTCCACTAAAATAATGTTCTTATTTGAGAACAGAACAATATCTGGTCGAAAACCCTTTTTTGAGATTATTTTTGGGTAATTGATACTCCAGCCTTTAAGGTCTGCAGAGACTTCCCAATCGTTACCAGATTTAAGAAGGTTTTGTCCAAGTGTAGCTAAGTTTTTGGGCTGTTTAGAAGAGGCATAAATTCTTCCTCCTTTTGTAACAAATTTTTGGGTTGACTTCGAAGAATCAGGCTTCATATACTTTTTTATGACTCTGACCAACTCATCCAAAACATTATTATGTCTCCATGTATATCTTCCATTGGCCAGAGCTGTCTTACAGGAACTAAGGACATGTTCTAATGTCTGAGGTTTTTCTTTGCACAAGGGACAAGTTGGATCATTTTCTTTTTTCCATTTCACTAGGTTGTTTTTAGTCGAAAGCATATCATACGTAGACCGTATCAAAAAATTCAACCTAATAGGAGCCATTTGCCAAATATCTTGCCAATTAAGAGATTTCTGTAGGGCTTGCTCCCAGTTTGTCCATTGGCCTTGTTGCGATTGTTGAACACCTTTTAAGAGTCTTTTATCATCCTCGTCGTTCCTTACATCCTGGATGACCATGTTTCGGCGATCCTTCCCAGACGTTTTCGACCACCACTGGTTCTCAATTCTTCCTAACCCTTGAGTTCCAGCTTGAGTGTATCCAATGACTTCTTTGAAGGCTAGATGGTCGTTAGCACTTTTTATTGTGTCTCTGACCTTCCACTTTCTGCCTGTTTTTAAAGTAGGATTTAACGATCTAACTACTTTATCCTTTGAGTCATCTAACATCAATTGTAGCCTGATTTTATCGGATTTGAATTCTTCTACAATTGACTTAAACGGCAGTTTTAATTTTGCCTGTCTACAATACAACGCAATATCAGAGAGACCTGGAGGTAAACCCAACCATTTTCGAATATATTTATTTATTACTCTCTCCATTGTCTCTACTTGATTTATGCCAAATTCATACACAAGAAGGGGCCACAAAAGCATAGGAATAAATACGTGTTGAAGACACCACACCTTGTATTTTCCTTGGAGCGGACACAAATTGATTTTATTAAGACCCTCTTTTAAAGCCTGACATGTTTCCTTAATTTGGTTGGAATCATTTATTTGGTGATCATACCAACGGCCCAAACTTTTAACTGCTTTCTCTGTCACAGTAGGTATTCTTTGTTTCCCTACTTCGAAATTTATATTTTCTTTTAGTTTTCCTTTCCTAAGAGAAAGACTTCTAGATTTGTTAGGTTTGAATGCCATTCTGCACCAACCTATCAAATTGTCCAATAAGCTTAACAGTTTGCGCGTCGAATCTTCCTTACTCGAAAGGATCGTAGTATCGTCCATAAACGCTTTTATTGGTGGTATTTGAACACCCCCACCTAGCTCTACAAAAGCAGCCTTGTTTTCTGCGGCTTTCAGAATCAGTTGCATTGCTAGAACAAAAAGTATGGGTGATACCGTACAACCCATTGCAATGCCAACTTCTAGTTTATTCCATTTAGTGGTGTACTCCTTCGTTGTAAAGCGCATGAGAAAACCATCAAAATAGGCTCCTAGCATATTCGATATTTCCTCTGGAATATGGAATAATTTTAATGCTAATTTTATCATTTGGTGGGGTACCGATCCATACGCATTAGCAAGATCCAACCAAATCACATCCAAATTTTTCTTATTTGTTTTTGCTCTTTTTATTGCCTCCCAGATCATGTTTCCGTGTTCCAAACAACCAGCTATTCCTGGGACACCGCCCTTTTGTACAGAAGTGTCGATATAATCATTTGCAAGGAGATATCTGGTTATTCGTGAGGCCAAAACTGCGAAAAATATCTTTCCTTCTACATTGAGCAGCGAAATTGGACGAAATTGTTTAATGTCCTTAGAGTTCTTTTCTTTTGGTATATAAACCCCATCTGCTATCATCCATTGACTGCTAATATGGCGTTTTCTCCAGGCAATATGTATATTTGTATGTAGCCATTTAAGAACGCTTGGACATTTTTTATATAGAAGAAAAGGTATTCCATTTGGTCCAGGTGAAGATTTATTTCTAGTTTTGAATATTATTCGTTTTATTTCTTCACGTGTGGGCGGTTTTGAATCAAATTTGATATTTGGTTCAATCGGCTGAAATAAATTATCATTATGGTCTAATGGTTTATGTTTATTTCGATCAGAGTACGTATTTCTTAAATGTTCTTCTAGAACATTTTGTTCCACTTTGAGTACTCCTGATCTAGGTTGATCAAATATGTTCCTTGCATATTTAAACGGTTCTCGAAAGAAACGCTCTTGTTCTTTTTTCCTCTTCACTCGTCTTTTTCTTAAATTTTCTGCTCTGCTAAGAGCGTTATGTTTTTGTTTCAGGTCGTGCCAAATACTCATCAGACCTTCTTTTTCTTCACTACTAGCTGTACTGATTAGTTTTTTCAAATGTCTTTTCTTATTTCTAAGATCCAGCATCAATCTTTGCCGTCTGTTCTTCTTTGCTGGTGATTTTTCTTTTGATTCTTTTACGCCGTAGATTTCCCTACAAACGTCATAGATGATTTCGCTACTTTTAATTAACCTTTCGTTATACTCCTTATTTCCTAGATGTTTACGAAGCTTATTGATTATGATGGTATCAAGCATAATCCAGGCTTCCGAGTTGGATGCTGATGGAAATTTGATTCTTGGTAATCTGGGTTGTGACCTAAACTCTGGTTCAACAGCGTGGATATCCTCGGCACTGTGGTATGCATCCTGGCTTAGGTTTTCCGACGTCTTATCTGAGTATACAGAGCGCTGCTCCTGAACTGTTATTTGGGAATCACAACCCATCTTAGTCCGGTGAATCTTAGCTCCTTTCTGGGACCTGAATTTCCGACCGCAGACACATGGAAATTCCATAGAATTTTCTCTATTCGTTAGTTCAACTTCTAATCTAGAACTTCTATGTATAAAATATAAAGAATCTGCAATGCTATTGGTCCTGATATCTCAACTTCAATTTCTTTCCCAACAAGGTAACATAGCTTTCTTTTGCTTCTCCTATAAATATTTTAATGATAATTGTTCTGATGAATATGCCTCTATGGTACCTATATTTCATGAATTTAAACGCAGTATTATTCATAAGGACTCGTCATTTTACAGTTGAAATGGCTAAATGTAACTGTAAGTTCTATGCTAACAGTTTCTTTCCTCACACTTCTTGCTTATGAAACTCTTCCAGCCTCTTACTTTCCAGTAAATTTTTAAGTTTTAAAATTTTAAACTCAGTGTCAATCTTTATTCTTGTGCTTTTATTGTTTTCTACCCTTATTGTTTTGTTTTTTTTCTTTCTCATATTTTCTTATATTCAGTATGCCCTTGCATCTCAGTGTCTTTAATGATTTATTGGGGGGGGGGGGGGAGAGAAATGATTTACAAAAAAAAAAAAAAAAAAAAAATTAATTCTGTATTGTTGATTTCAATAAACCAAAGATGTAAAATGTTATTTATGAAGTCAGAAAGAGACACCAATATTAGATAGAATCAAAGGGGGAACAAAAGCAGAAAAGAAAGACAAAAATTCTAGAATAGTTTAAGTTTTTAAAACTGTCTCTTAAAATAGTTGAAATATTTTTACGTCATTGGATGTATCTTTTGCACATGTATACAATAAAACAAAATAATGTTTACAAATCTGAAATAATGTCAAAGAGAAAAATGAGATTAAATATTTCAAGATAATAATGAAGTCAAAATACAAACATTGCAAATGATCCCTTTAATCTAAATTTAAACTTCAAAGCAAATTTTATTCCAATTTCTAATTTATATTCATTACAATATCATGCTTTCTTGCATAGATTTTAGCATTCGTCCATAAATATAACTAAGTCTACATTCAAATTGCACTAAAAAGTCATCTACTCCAAATAATAATGAAAGCAAATTTCATGCTGAACAAGTGGCCTTGGCGATGAGTGGGCAGGATTCAAAAGGGATAAGCATGCTATGAGCAAGAATACAAAATGATTCCATTTGAAATTGGGTTAGAATTTCTATCGAAAGCAAATGATCTGCAAAGAATTGACATAATCTTGTTGAATAATATCTTTTTATTAAAACATGGTGAGAAATACAGGTAAAAGACTGTCGAGAACTTCCCCCCTACTCCAAAGTACTATTTTCATTAGTAAGATACCTCTATTTTGGCAGAGTGAGGAATAATGAAAATATCTTTTAATATCTTCTCTTTGTAGTGTTTATGAACAAATTTTTAACTGAATAATTTTCAAAATAGAAAAAAGCCATTCTAGAAATGAATTTATCTGAAAAGAAAATTTCATGTTCCCAAAATTGGTTTGCAATGCAGCTAAAGTCCCCACTCTATGCCACCATCCAGAAGGCTGTTTTACATTTGGGATTAGTTATACTTGGTACAGCAGATAGGAAAATTCATTAAAAGTGAGAATAGATTATTGGGCATTCTTAGAAGAAAGAAAAAATATAAATCAACCCAAGTGAAAAGTTAAAAGTAAGAAAAAGTAAAAGCTTACATAAAAAACTGTACCATTTTTGATAAAATTCTTTTGTGTCACAAATACGAAACCAAAATTAGGTACTAACATATTGATTTATTTGTTATACAAAAGTAAGCATAAGGTTTACTGCAAAGGAAAAAGTAACTATTTTTGCAAGAGATTTTCATTCTTAATATTTCATTTTTGCCAAAAAAATTTATAATATAAAATGACTTTTTCACAATAAGAAAAAAAAAAGCAATATATTATTGTATTCCCAAATAATAAAAAAAAAAATCAAACAAAATACCATGAAAAAATTAGCATATGCAATTTCAAAATATCAAAATAATATATTTGCAAAATGTTTTTGTTTATATTAATAATGCAAACATGAATCATTTAAAAGAATTGTTTGTTTTAATTTTCAAATAAAACTTGCAGTGTTTTTTTATGTGATCACTTATATTTTGCTTTGCTTCATTTTGTGAATATACATAATTTTCAATTGTTTATAACTTGTAAACTTTCAAATGTTACAAAAAAAAATTTTCATAAAAAATCAGTAAAAAAATTCTACACTGAAACTTTGTAGGGAAAACATTCTGTAAGTATTTCCAAGATTATTAACTAACAAATATATACTATGATAAATACCAATATGTAGTCAACTTAGAAATATTAGCATATTACTTCAGGAATAAAGGGTATTCTTCAAAACAAAACATTTTATGAAAAACAGGAATATTCAAACAAATTAATTTTTTTTGTATCAAGAAGATATAGATTTGTCATATATCACTTGTGTACATTTGTAAGCTAGTAGACATACAAAATACATTAAAAGCTATAATTTAAAAAAAAACAACCCTCCCCCTCTAGAGTTGGTAATTCATCTACTCATGATTGTAAGAAAAATAGAAATGCTCAAAATAATAGTTGCTTATTCTTAAATGTAAAATAGAGTGTTATTTAGAACAAAAATATTGCTCTTTTAGTGAAAAACATTTGTGCAAAAAAGTTTTATTAACACTTAAAAAGAAAATACGAACTGAACTGTTATTACAAATATCAACATTTAAAGAAAATATTACAAAATTATTTGTGTTTTAGTAAAGTTAACATTAAAAAAAAGAACAACTTGTTAACAAGGATGAGTAGGGCAGT
The DNA here is from genome assembly GCA_037127315.1 of Ascarosepion bandense. NCBI lineage: Eukaryota > Metazoa > Mollusca > Cephalopoda > Sepiida > Sepiidae > Ascarosepion > Ascarosepion bandense. The sequence continues at coordinate 2,879,461 of JBBBDQ010001116.1, forward strand.
TCCAACTTTTTAGAAAGAAACTTATTAAAATGCAGGCTCAAATAACGTTGATATTTTCATAAGGGAAGTAACTTATTGTTTACTTCTCTTTTTACCTCCCTTTAAATTTTATAATTTACTACAACAATAAGTATTGTAAAATTAACTACTTTCTAATTGCAATCGATCTTCATTGTAATATTTGCCTAACATTTTGTGCATGTTAAAAAGTTATAAAAATTCTCTATATTGTCAAAAGTTAATAACATTTGAAATCAGTTAAGTTTTTATTACCCCAATTCTGATATTTGCTAAAAATTTATTAACTGCAAGTTCCTTTTTTTGCAGATTTGATTAAATGCCAATATCACTACTGCTGATTTATCAGACGTGTGATCCTGCTGAGTTAATGTCAATCGTAATTATAGCCTTTTTCAACAGAATATATACATTGGTATTTAATATAAATAGCAAATTTGTCTCAATGAAAGCTATTCCTGGTGTTAAATTCAGATATACTTTTAAGCTGGTTTGATCATGAAATGAGAATTAAGGTAACTTAAAACATTTTAACAAATTTTTGGTGTCAATAAGTTAAAAAAAAATAAAGAAACAAAAACAAAATATTTGTCTATACTTATGAAATAAGCTAGCATTTACATTGTTCTAACTGTTGTGCTCATCTTTCTTACCATGTTTACGACGTTCTGACCTTGTTCAGGTGCTAGGAATTTCGAACCAAACCCTTTATTTTGATCACTGGGGTATATCATTCTCATTCCATCACCTATATCCAATGGGCTATGTGGATGTAAGTGTTGCTTAGTTCCAGTGATATGTTCCAAAGAGTTGGGAATTCAATATCAGGCTACAAAGAATTTAAGAGTTGAGTTAAAGAGAGATAACTACATGGCTACTGGAAGTGACATTGCACATGGAATGAGAATGATATATCCAAGTGACTGAAATAAAGGGATCTGTTCAAAATTCCTAGCACTTGAAGAAGGATAGAGCGTACAATGATCAAAATGTTGTAAACACAGTAATAAAGATGAGGACAATAGTCTGAACAATTTAAATAATGTAAAAAACAAAAAAAAACAAAAACACCCAGTTGAGCAGAGAACATAAAATTCTTTCTAAATTTCAGACTGATGGGTTGTTGATCATCATCATCATGTTGTTGTTGATCATCATCATCATACTGGATGACAACATTTGAAATTCCATCATTCACATAAACTAAAAGATTTCTTTTTAAATATCTAGGCAGTATCTATTCTACTGATGAAATGGCAAATGTGAAAATTGCCAATAATTGCTAGAAAGAAGTTTAAAAATTCATCAGAAAATGATGAAAGATAAATGTCATTAATTATAAAGCAAGAAAACGACAAAACAATGTCAATGATGATCTGAGCTGAAATATAAAGAGATGTATGTGAGAGACTATACACACAAGTGTTCAAACAGTAGCAGTGGCGGCAGCAACAGCAGGACAGAACAAAAAAGCCAAAAATCAGACTGGGTTGGAAAAATGGTTGGTGACGTGTGGTTAAAAATGGTAAAAGGCTCCATTTTGATGTCAAAACATTTGTTATATTCCAAAGATAACAAAACCAAGATTGAAATTGTCCAGTGAAATGACAACAACTAGAAGGTTGCTTTTATTCCTTATTTCTACTAATGCAACAATCTAAGATATTTTCAAGATTATTGAGGCAAACAGTTTGTCTTTGTTGTTTTTTTTTTCCTTCAAAACTGTCACACAAAAAAAATCACTTATTGATTCATTAAACATAAATTGAAAATCAATGAGCAAATAAAATGAGAAATTCTCATCCATAGAGAAAAGCTGTCATAAAAATGTTCTCGATAAGAATTTCATTTAGGATTCGTAATATCCCAGTTTATAGTTGCATAATCTATTTTCTCTTTGATAGGAGTTTGTGAATTGGATTTATCTGCTTTCTGATAGATTACATTTAATAAATTCCGAGACGGTTCTCGGTAAAAATTAATTTATAAATAAAACTATAATGCTTACAAGTGATCAAAATCTTGTTTGAAGCAATGGAGGAAAAATTCAATTATTCAGTAATTAACTTGGACATATTTATCCAGTAATTAAATACTCACTTTCTCAATGGAGAAGCATTTGAACAAAAATGTTATTTAAAGGGTAAAAAGAATTCTCCCCCCCCCCAAAAAAAAATATTAATGACCTCTTTCTTTTTATTTGATACATGAAAAAAACTCATTTTGTGAGTAGACTTTTGTTTAACTGAAGAGCCTGATGAAATGTTGATGAAATAATGAATGATTCAAGCATGCAGTATTTGGATTAAGACAGGTAAATATTTAGGAGAGGCAGTAAGCTGAGCAAATGTAAAGGCTAGAATAACAAGGAAACAATCCAGTTGATTATATCTCAGAGTAAATTGCCATTTTACAATAAGTGGCAAAATTGGACTCAGGAGAGAGAGAGAGAAAGAGAGAAAAAGAAAGAAACAGATACTCATAGAATCTTACAGCAGTGATTGATTTTCATAATTCAATCTTAATTCTTTGTTTCATTAAAAGAAAAAACATTTTAATGGGTAAATGAAATATTAAGTTTTGTTGACTCAAAATTTCATGACTGTTAAAGTATAAAATTACTTTAGAAACAAGTATATTGGTCAGTTTAATATCAAAGAAAATCATTTCAGGTTACAAAATTTGTTTTGTTTGAAGAAAATGAAGCAAATATATAAATACATCAAGACTAAATTGTTGCAGATATATTTTGTGGGGTTGCTTTCATTAGCAACATCTCTAAAATAAATTTTATACATGTCGCAAGTGATCATTTCTGAAAACAAATGTCCACATCTGCAAATGAATATGAAATGATTATGATATTTGGCGAAAGGAGTTTTACTCTCTGATGGTCATATGAACATTATTTGGGTATGACTAACTTAATATAACAAATATATTTTATGGAAATCTATGACAAAATGGAAGAAGTTTTATGTGATGCAATTCATCCTTTAGTCCAATGAAGTTCTAGAGGTCAAAATATGTCACACAAAATTTTTTGCTATTTTGTTACAGATTTCCCTATTGTTCTATGTTGATGGCCTGGTTTAGAGTTTTATGTGTTATGCAATCATCAGAAGCATTTTTCAAACTAAAAGTGTAATAGATTTGAACTTAATTTAGGTTACTGCTTTTTTTAATAAGAATAAAAATGTAAATATTCAAAGATTACATGCAGAAAAAAATTAAAATGCAAGGAAATTAAATTAAAGGGGTGTAATTCATAATTATTAAAAGTAATATTTGCTAAGAAAAGAAAGAAAGAAAGGTGGAAATAAGGAGTAAGAAAGAAAGAGGCAAATGTAAGAGGGTCTATATCAATGGATGTTTAAGAATTTAAATATTTTTTACTAGACAGCATGTGGTGATTAAATTGCTTTTTATTAAGTAGGTTAGGGTTATTTATATGGTTTAAGATGACAAGTTTTTGTAAAAGGCAGTTTAAAAAATACACTTGATGATTGAATAACACATGAAACTCCAAGTTGTGCCATCGACGTAGGACACACACACACGTGTGTGTGTGTGTGTGTGTGTGTGTGTGTGTGTGTGCATTTGTATCCAAAATTTGTTTCATTTCTTTCTAATAAGAACCAAGCAAATAGCTTAAGAATTGTTCAACTGGCAGAAGATTCATTGTACTACTTTTTCAGTCTTAACTTTCTGGATATGAGACCAATATTTAAAAAATTAAGCTTTTATATTCAGTATTGGGTATTAAATTACAAACTAAAAGGGACCAGATGCTGCAGAAATCAATTATTATTAAGGAAAACAATAAGAGATTTTATAGTGTGTGGCAATAGAAAAGCAGCAGCAAAAAGGAAAAAAGTAATGTGTGACAAGAGTCCAAAGCAAAATGGGAGGGTTGATAGTGTGTTTCCAGTATGTAGAGTGTTGACATAGTGGAGGCAGTGTCATCCAGCTGGAAGCAAGATTGCTTCAATTTACTTGTGAGGAAACTATGTTACTGCATTACATAAAAAAAAAGCTAACCTTTGCGTGTGTTCACTTACTTCTAACAGGAAACAGAGTAGAGATGGAGGTTGGTAGTGTGAAGAATGTGCACTGTCTGAGATACAATCACTAGATCACCGAAGCTTTCAAAATAATGACTTGGCTTGGGTGAAGGGGGAAAAAAAAAATGAATGACTGGCTGCTTTTGTTGTTTAGGCACACAGCTCAGTGCAAACTGAACATAAGTGAAAGCCTCCATGCAAAATATCTGTAAGTGTGAGTAATGGAGAGTAAGGAGTGGAGAGTAAGGAGAGGATTAGATTAGTGAGAAACATTAGAAATTGAAATGTCTTCATATTTTGGGCCATGGGTTAGCAGGGTGGAGAAGGTGGAGTTGAAAATAAAACAAATATCATATACAACCATTGAAAAAAAAATAAATAAGAGCAAAATGTTTAGAATTGTAAATTATTTACCAATACATTACGTGATCTGGAATTCCTACGGAATTTGGCCTGCAAATTTATCCAAGAATGAGTCTTACATTAATAACTCAGGAAGGAAGATGAAAGATACTCAAAGAATGTAGCGCAATTTATCTTTTGTTTTCTTGGAAGTTGGTAAAAGAAAAACAAATAAGACTAATGTCAGCTGCGATTTTTAAACAATGTCCTTCAGAATACAACAAGTGTATATATTAGAAGAGAAAATTTTGTCGAAAGTGTGTTTATGAAAATTTTAATTGTTAAAACTTTCAGTGTGTAGCAAAACTCAAATTAAAATAAAAAAAACTTTTGTTGATCATAAAATTGGGTGAAAATAATGAACCTACATTCACAATCTCCACTAAAATTGGTCTAGTGATGGAGATATTAAAAAAGAATATTAAAATTCTGAAAATTATAGGATAAATCTTTCATATTTAATAAATTAGGTTTTGGAGAGGAAGATTTTCTCAGATTTTTTCATAATAGATGAAAATAAACATTTCAAATCTTTTTTAAAAGATTAAATTCTCAGTTATCTAAACTGAAATGCAATAAGAAGATAAAATCATTATTTTTATGAACAATTTCAATGTATTTTTTAAACTGTATTTTACATATTGTCCCAATAAGTGTTGAAAATTGATTTTTTATGTAATGAGATTAGTAATGAGAAATATTAACAATTAATCAAGTTTTGCCATACTGAAGTAAATGAATAGACAGCTTATATATATATATATATATATATATATATATATATATATATATAATACACACACACACAATTTTATTTACATCACATCCACATTTTGAATATCTTAAAAAGTAGTGAATGCAATACCTTGATGTAAGTTAGCAACCAATGAGAGATGTATATTAATAAAGACTATCCCATGAGGTTACCCAGTTGTAGTGAGACACCACTGGGTGAGCTTGTGAATTGTGACACTGTTGTATTCATGATGATTTTCATTTATTGATACAGGTAGTTTTGGTAATACTATCAACCAGTATATAGCCCAGATTTGACTCCCCTCAATGTTTCCCTTCCCAAAAAGAAAACTAAAAAAACCCCATAGAAATTCCATAGCCAAGATTAAGGGGAATATGACAATGCAGCTGGTAATTCTAAATTAACTTTGAAGACTATTTGAAAAGTGGAAATGATGATACCCCAAAGAGAATACTTTAAAGAGAGCTAAGGCATCATGATCAGAATCAGATATATTTTTTTGTTAAATATCACACACACACCATTCTATGTCAGATCAACAAGGAGCTGGCCATCACTGACATTTTTTTTTTCAAATTCCATCCACTCATAGAGCTTCATGATACAAACTGAATGTTGCCTATTTTACATCTCTGTCATAAGGTCCTCGAGATATGACCCTTTGACCTTTGCCAAAAAGGCAAATTTTGGAAAATAGTTACAAAGCTTAAATATCAATATCTCAGTTTTTTTTTAATCTACAAAGCTAAATTATATACCATTTTAAAGTACTTGGATAGATTTAAAAGGTATTTAAAAGTCAAATAAAATAATTTGACACTGACCACAACAATTGACTTTTAATTTTTCAAAAAGCATGTCGTAACATTTTAAAAAAATTGACAATAAATTTGACTTATAGATTGTGGTGGACTTTTGACTATGGCCAGAGATATGTGAGTTTTTTGAGTTGGTCCAAGTTAAAAAAAAAAAAAAAATGGCGAAATTTGGTATTTGTCCCAATATGATAACGCTTTCATATCTCCAAATATGGTCAAATTGTATATTTTTAGAAAGCTCTTTGAATGCTGATGAATATTCACATGAGAAATATTGTCATAAAATCAACAGAATTTGTGGTCAAATGTTGAAAAATAAACCTTTTTTTAAATTATATAACAAATAGATTTTTATATGAAAATAATTATTAAAAAAGGTGTAAGATATGAAAATGTTAGCATATAGATGCAAATACAAAAAAAACCCAAAAAAACACCACTTTGAATTTTGCCCTACTCAGTAAAACCCTTGTAACTCAGGCCACAGTCAAAAGTTTACAAAATTTCATACTTATCTTGCCATAAAGTAGACAAATATATTGTCAAATTAAAAAAAATAATAATTAAAGATACATTTTTTGAGAAATTAAAGGTTAAGGGATAAGGTTGTGATCAAATTATCTTCAAATCTTCCAACAACCAATTAGTGATATCACAAACCAAATTGAGATGTTCTGTCTAGTGTCATAATGTTAATAGGTACTCGGATGGCCTACTCCCAAATTCATGGAAGCTAAAAAGCACTGAGCTGACCTGCTGGATATGCAGCCTCTACTACCTTTTGTATTGAATGTGAATTTAAGTTTGTGTTGCTTGTCTGTTACTACAGACAAATCTAGACAGATGTCTATTGTAATAATCATTAAAGACTTGTCAGTCACTGCACTGCCCACAGTGGGTGATAATGTCTTCCATCAAGTATTTCAGACATACACAAGACATCATAGCTTAAGGAATATCAAATTTCTTCACTATTTCAGAAATAAAATGTTTCATCCATCAGCCATCCAGCTATCATGCTTATATCATGCTATCCCATGATTTTTGTTTTTGACAAGTCAGTTTTTGTTTTACACAAACACAATCTTATATTAGCCACTTTTAATTTTTCCTAATTTTTAGAGAACTAATAAAGGAATTCATGAAAATATATGCCTTATTAATGTGCATGATGTATTACATAGCACATATAAATTATATTAGTCTACACATCACTCTAATATAGCAAAAATTTGATCAATTTAACTAGTCTCACATTTACACTATTTACATTAGTTAGACTGTTGTCCTAATCTTTGTCATATTTACATTTTGGCTCTTGTATGCTCTGGCCTTTGTTACGTGACATACACTGGAATTACAAACAATGACACACCAGTGGATAAAAGTGTTAGTTGAAGTAATCCAGTGACTTGACCCAAAGAGTTGTGAGTTCAATACCTGGCCACAGAAGAGGTGAACAAAAACTTGGAAAGTTGAGTTACTAAAAAAAGGGAATTAACTGAAACTAAAATATCCAGAAAAGACATGGCATGCGAGACTAGAACAATCTATCCAAGTGGACAAAAATAGTTCAGTTTGAAATTTCAATGTATATCAACCTAAAGAAGGCAGGAGTGTAAAATAGCCAAAATGTAAATATGACAATGAAGAAGAGGATGACAGTCTGAACAGTGTAAATAGAACACCTCATCTCAGAAATATAGACATATCATCATCATTTAATGTTCGCTTCCATTCTAGCTTGAATTGGACAGGATTTTCTTGATGGCTTTGTAGTTAAACCATCATGAAAATATTGGAGTGAGTTTTACAATCGTATACCCTTACTAACACCAGCCAGTTTAGGAAACTGGAAACTCATTATTTTTATTGAGACACCATCACTAGGAAGCTTACCTTCCAAGGTTAGAGAATTCAGCTTACTTTTTTTCTACACTGATTTATTTTTGTTTGTGATTTTGCTATTTGTCCATAGCTGGGACACTAACAGGTGCTATCACTCTGGGTCAGGGTGAAAGTGAGACCAGCAGCAATTAAGGAGTGGTTCCATACTCCTCAAAACTTCCAATCAGAGGTCTTGCTGCTCGATGTAGTTTATTGTCATACTCAGATAGTTTCACATTATTAACCAGATTAGAATGTAAAATATCAAATGTAAAATATCAAAGACAAAGGTGTTGAATAAAAATAAAAAGGTCAGTCATTGTAATGATGACAATGTTGTAAAACAACATTAATGCAAAATGTAAGCTCAATGTTCTGAAACTTGTTTTAAAATTCACTCTTCCATGAATTTTGTAAGCTGTTGCATTTCTTCATATGAAACAAACTGCAGAACATCTAGTATGACATTCCAAAATTAATAATTTACAAATTTACAAGATTTCAATTAAAACAAGCAATAAACTGGCTAAACAGTTTTTTTGAAGGCTCTTGAGCCATACGTGCTTTCAAGATAAGGCAAGCTATGCCTAGAGCTATTATTTTGACACCATATGAAAGTTTGCATGTTCCCACCATTTTATCACCATTAATGCTACCCCCGAAATATTATCACTACCTTGTGAATATTTCAACTTGTGAGTAGAGTGACTGCCAGAATACGTAGATTTTGCTGTAACCATTTGGCGATTGAGAAAAATGGAAAACAGGAAAAACACAGTTGAAAAGTCAGTTTATTGGATGTATATTCTTGTCCATTATATCAACCTTACAAACTATTTGCAAGTTTCAATCTGGCAATATGGCTATTAATGTGAGATTTTTAAATTCATGACATCTTACACAAATGGTGGCCATCTATTCATATTTGTTTGGAATGAAACAGGTTTCATTCCAATTGTGCAGATAGATGTTCCATCATTCAATAGAACTTTAGATTTCAATAATTATTTTATATATTGAAAAAATGATATAACATGAAGTGGTTACGAATATAAGATTCAGTGTGTTTGTATGTATGGGGGGGTGCACACTTTAATTTATAAACAAACATATGAGAAACCAATAGATTGTCAAATCAGCACAAAGTGAGGTGACTAAGTGAGAATGACTGTGACATTCAATTCACTTTCTGCCAACTTTATAGACACATACAACTTAGTTCTTTCATATTATTATCTTAGTTTTGTTTCCAATTGTAAAATTTAATATAATAATACCCTTGTATAAGATTTTATATCTTTTTCTTAAAGATTCAATGCACCATATAAGAGTGTGTGTGTGTGTCTATACATATAATAGATTGGAAAATTGTCAGAGAATATTTCTGAAGATAATAAAAATTTCTTTAATCAAAATTTTAAACTAGTTGATCTCAAATCAATTTGGAAACAGAAGAAAACCCCAAAACAATGCAACATTAATATATTTAAAATGCTTTAAGTAAGAAAAAGGCTTCAGTTCTATCAAATCACAACATTTCAATGTAATCTTATAATTACCTATATTTTCTCTTTACTAACTTGTAATGCATATAAACATTCAATTTTGAATATTGCTTTTTGCTTAAATGCTTATTATTTTAAATTATATATATATATATATACATATATACACACACACACACACACACACATACACAAGAGGGTTCTGAACAATTATTGAGCTGATACACTTCTCAAAATCTGACCAAATATAGGAATATTTTTTCTTCAGCAGCCCCACATTTTTATGGGATGAAAGATCTTTGTAACAAAATAAAATTTACATTCTTTATATTTCAACTTCATATCATATGTTAAATATTTGTTAGGGTATATTTCAGAAAGTTTTTTTTTTATAACAGAAAGGACATTAACTGTTTTTAATGGCAACTAATTCTGAGAAGGTGAATAAAGTTTTATTAATGACAAAAATAAATATACAATGATTTCAGTAGCAATATGACACTAATGAGATTAATACCTGTAATAAGAATGAAGTAAATGGATTAGCATTAACAATAAGAAAAACAGCAATAGTAATCATTACGAAAATAAAACATTGCATGATGAAGTTTTCTAAGTCATTTAACATGAATAGTAAGAGACAAGGATTTAAAAAAAATAAGAGCAAAAAAAAAATGAAAATACAAAAAGATACATAGACAATTTGTACAAGACAGTATCAAGAAGAAAGATTTGATAGTGATGAAAAAAATCGCACAGGCAGCAGATTAAGCAATAAAAAAATATTAAGATGAAAAGCAAATTTTAAGCAATTGATGCAATGTAGAACTTTGGTAGTAAGAGGTTTGTTTTTAGTAAAAGAAGCTGTGTTGAAAGTTGCATCAGTACAAGGAACATTCCTTGTTGAGGGTTGAGAATGTTGGTTGAGAGCAAAGAAAAGCTTGCACAGCAAAGTTACTTAATTATAATATTAAAAATGAAAGAATTTCTTGCATGTGATGAGGGCTTAATGGAAAAGCTTTCAGATATTTTCATTTTCTTTCAATCATAAATATAAGAAAACAGAAAAATGATGAAGTTCTTTCCTGATATGTTGTAAAGAGGATACAACATGACAAATACACATTGCAACTTTAAGACAAAAAATAAAATCTGAATATTTTTTTTGCTACTGAAGCAGGAAAATATAAAATAGAAAGTAAAAAATTAAAATAAAAAATGTAAAGAAAATTTTAGAAGCAGAAGTTTAAACAAAAATTGTTATAACCGAATGGACATTTTCTAACTTAAAATACGTGAGAAGTTTTGCAATTTTAAAACATTTATGTTATATAAATTTCAAAGACAATATCTAAGATTTGAAAATTTTAAACTATGCTAAATTTAAATGATAAAAGAAATATAAAATTAATATGCTTTATTAGATTTAATGAATTTATTTATTTTTTTTGCAAGAACTTGTATCTTGGTAGTGTCTTTTTTATGAGCTGAACAGCTTCATTAAAGCTGTTCAGCTTATGAAAAGGACAAGTTCTTGAATTTACTTAAAATTCATTATATTCAAGAGAATTGTTCTTGAAATTAATTATAGGCTAAGATAATAAAATAACATTTAAAAAATATAATTTTACTAAAGTAGATATAGCAAGCTCTGTAAATATTTTTCCCGAGACAAAATTGTTCAAAGGGAAGAATTAAAGTGAAGTTATAAAACACAACTGACCCTGTTAAACTCAACATTACAAAAAGACTTCAGGAATTATTAGAAAAATAAAAACACTGATAAAATATTTGAGACATCTAAAACTTTTTGCTTGACCTGGCTAACATATAAAATATCTCAAAGATAGAAAGAATTTCTGGCTAATAAAAGTCTGCTTTTGGACAAAATCACAAGGAAAAATTAACAATACAAAAAGCATACAGTTAAAAAACACTAGTCTGTTTTTTAACATGACTTAAATTTATTTAGTGAGCTTATAATATTTAGCAGAGCATATGAATATCTCTCCACCTTTTAACCTAGATATATGGAAGGAATTGGTCAGATGCATCAATCCCATAACCATTCTCACTTAAGTGAGTGATAATTGTGATGATGATGGTATTTATAGTTTAAAGCAGTGGTTCTCAATCCGAGTAACATTGATGGGGGCTCACACACAAAAAATAATGGTATTACTGAGAATGGAATTTCTAGAATAATTTATGCTATATCAAAATAATAAAAGCAGAAATATTCATATTGCTTTCTTTTAAATCAAAATCAAGTAGAAGAAAAAACTTGACAATTTACAACATTGTAAATTTAAGGTTACTAACAATACCTTCCCTACAATAAAGCCTCAGATCTAGTTGGATGATCTGTTTGTTTATATAATTAGGATTACTTTTTCTTTTGACTATTACTCACTATCTGCTTCACATTTAGGCTTTCTTTTGACCTGGCTACACACCCATGAATAATTGACAAGAACGTAAGAATCCATGTGCACCCCAGTTAAGAACCACTGGTCTAATGACAGTGTGGATCCCCCCCCCACAAAAAAAGAGATCCATGGATAAAAAAGGTTAAGATCCACTCATATAAAGGCTTATCTACCAAGATCTGTAAACCACCAACTTTTTTTTAAAATTTTATTAGAAAGATGCTACTTCAAACTACATTTTAAATAATTCAATTTGTATAGTTTGTAGGATGAGACATGTTTTCTTGAACCTGTAAACAAGTTGCACCTCGCTAGATGTGCCTGCTGTGGTTTCAGTAACATTTTGGTTTACAGTTGCTAGGCCAACACCCAGCCAGTTTGAATTCAGAGTGATTTTAATCAGAGACCAATTGTCAAATAAGGCTAGTAAGCACAATCTACTCTGCAAATTTTCTAGCTAAAGAAAGAAAGAAAGAAAAAGATGAATTTGTGCTTTTCCCAAGGTAAAATGAATGCAACAAACTGGAACAATCAAAAATTTACTTGAATTAAAAAAATCTTAAGTGTACTATTCTGATTATCTTCAGATAAAAAACAATATTTTTTCTGGCAAAATAACACCAGAACCCACTTCATATTGGTTTCATTTTATTTTTTCTATACTTTCAAGCAGTAATATACAGTGATGAGTAATTATTATAACCAACAATATGTGGCAAGAATGATAGCTAACAGCTGATAAGAATGATTTGTGTCAGACTCAAAGGTAGATAAGCAAAAGTAAACTGGCCTTGTATACTTCATTTTCATTTGTTGAATGTCACAGTTATGAGCAAGAAAAAAAAATCAAGTGACTTTGATAAAAGATGAAATTGTTATATCAGAGCATTTTCAAAATTCCAAGGCTTGTGGAAGGTGCTTAAATTCAAGTGTAGTGTGTGCCTATTAACAGTAGTTTGAAAAGATAGGGTGATAACTAACACCTGACAAGGCATTAGCAGTCAAGATTTATCAATGTAATAAGTGGACAAAGGATTTCCTGACAAATATGAGACAACAAAAGAGCCACTCTTGCACAAAATGCAAATAGCTTTAATCAAGATAATGGAAGGAATATACATTTTTTTCTTGTTGTTTATATGGCTGCATCATTGCAGACTAGTCAAAGTAATTATGCTAATGAATGTTTTTGTTGAAAGCAATTTTAGTGGATGCATAGACACTGGAACTGGAACCTGCATCCATTTAAGAAAACTGACTGCTAAATAAGGTGACAATGTGTGTGTGTGTGTGTGTGTGTATATATATATATATGCTAGAGACATAATGGCACCAAGATGAGCTCTGGTAGAGGTAGCATGGGTTTTTTTCAGCTATGTTGTGCTAAGAAACACTGAGTCCTATCATTCATGTGCAAGGTACTTTGCAGTGTACATGAACATCGCTGACGATCAAATACACTCCTTCAAGGAAGCAATCTTCTAAAATCACAATGGCATCTAACAGAAACATGCAGCCTACTGCGCATATAACTCATATGGGAATAGTTTCAAGAACATCATTTTGTTTTTCTGCTCTAAGTATCCAACTCCCCAGATCTTAATCCCATTGAGCACTTATGGGGATGTGGTGCTAGACTAACCAATTCACATTACAGAACCTCACCATTTCACTTAATTGTTAAAAAAAAAAAAAAAAAAAAAAATCTTCACAGGTTTTGATCAGGATCTGTTGACTGCTGGCATTGGCTGAACCAACCCTTAATTTAGATGAGTTCTCATAATATTTGACTTCATTAGTGCATGTGTGTATAGTTTATGTCAAATTGATGTTATGCAAGTACATTCCCCTTTAAGTCTGCTACACTAGAAGAATTTAAATAATTTTTTGCACCAACATTTAGATAACATTATGATTCAATGCCTGCAAATACTGAACTGAAATGTATAAGTTGTGAAGAATAGAAGATAGGATTTTTCAATTCCTCTACTGTACCAAATTATAAAGCATAGATAGAGAAAAGACAGTCTGACACGAATTATAGATCTAATCATTAAATACCACACAGAAAACGTTTTTGACATCTGATAAAACTCAAACATGAAATACTGATACCTAGAAATCAATATCAATTTTGAAAACAAAAACTGACAAATTATTTACTTTGAAATCTTATTCTTTCTTCAATATTCTCTCTACCCAGTTTTTTTCTCTAACTGTAAGCTCCTGGAAACTAGTGGTGATCCCGCCTTGCTTGAGTTGAAATGATTAAAAAAAAAAAAATCTAATATGCTTGCCTATGAATGAGATATTAGTCAATCATCTATTGATTTTGTTAAATTTTGAATTTCCTTATCTCTAATAACATTTACCTCATTAGATTGGCACATCTAGTCTGATTGCAAACAGATATACATTTCCATATACCTTCCAGAGGGGGCTCTAGTGATTTTCAATTTGGTTTCGATCTGAAGAAAGTGGGGATCACTCTTATTAACAATTTTTAAAACCAATCTTAATCAGATAATTTATTGTTATCCATTGTACAGGATAATAGCCTTGTGGATTAGAGCATTGGTTTGTGAATTTGATAACATAGTAAATTTGAGTTCAACTCCTGGACTGGGCAGTATGTACTTAGTGGAAATGGGTGAGCAATAATTAAGCTATACTAAAAATAAGAACTAGATGAGATATACCTAGACATGAAAAGTGAAACAAAAGAACAGTCTACTCCTGTAGAATAAATAAAGGGTTTAGTTCAGAATTTCTTTTAAATTACCCAAATTATACACCTGAAGAAGGCCAGAGGTGACAACAGCTTAAATGTAATAACAAAGATGAGAACAATAGTTCAAATGCAAAGTTTGTAATTTAATTAAAGCTAAAATATATTTGAGATAAAAATAATTGTTTCATCTTTTTTTTTGGGGGGGGGGGATATTTCATTAATTTTTTTTGAGAATAAAAAAAAATTTTTTTTTTTTTCCCCAGATATCAGTCCTACTATTTAACCCACAGCTAAGGAGAGGACATGAGTGGATTCACATCTTTGCCAGAGATATCTGTGCGCAAGTGAATGTAACACACCTCATTGGAATTTGAACTCCGATTTCTACTTCCAAGCTGCTTTAAGAATTCAATAAATGCTTTATCTAGTGCATACCAAAACATAGACAATTTGTTTCTTATAAATCATAAGGAGAGAAAAGAAAGATTAATAAGTCATTTTTCAAGTACTTTCTAGCCCATTCTAAATGTTTCATTTTGTGCCTGGTTTGAAAGGTAGTGGACTATCAGAATTGACACATTTTGTAACTAGGCAGATAGGCATGGAGATGATCTGGAAACAGTTTAATCAACCTTTTTAGTCTATGATGCTCGGGGTAGGGATCCCCCACCATCACAACAATAAGCTTAATTTGAGACATATACTGCGTCATTATCCAGGACTTGTCCTTAATTGATCTTCTACAGAATATATTTTCAACAGGACCTGTTAAGCATTTTTCTATTTCAAGCAGTGTATTACTTTTTCTAAGCTGTGTTACAATTCTCCATCTATATTAAAACACTTTTACAAATAATTTAATAATTTTCAAGTGGTTACCTAAAAAATGTTCATTCTTTTTTTTTACATTGGTACAAGTCAGTATTAGCAACACTGTGTTAAAGCTTTTTCTCAAACTTTTACGAAATTAAACTTACAATATAACTTTTGTATAAGAATTTGGCATTTACTGTACATGTGTGTGAGAGAGAGAGAGAGAGAGAGAACTAAGAATTTCTCAGCTTTCCCCATTGCCTAAACATTATCAAATATTGAACATTCCTGTTTGTAATATACTTGTATTTAAGCTTTTCATCAAATCTAAAGAGAAAACCAAGATAAAATATGATTAAAAATCATAAAAAGGTAATTAAAAAAAAATACTAAAGAGCAAAGTTGAATTTCTATTGGTCGACTCTACATTCAACCTCTAGGCTAATCAATAAATGAATATTTAATTTATCATTACTGTCTTAGAAAAATACTCTTACAAGTATTATTTCTCCTTCCTCCTCACTTTTTAGTGTTATTGATGGACCCCAGTGCCAAGAAAGAAAAGGAGCAAACAGAGTATTATTATTATTATTAAGAAGAAAGAAAGAGCACAATACAAGAAACAAAGAGCGGATAGGAGGTGGGGGGGGGAGAAAAAATGAAAAGAAAACAATCTTGTAACCATTTTTCTTCACCTACTTTTCCCCACACCCTTGCCAAAACTTGATACATGAAAATAACTCTCCAGAATTTATTCTTCAGTCTCTATGGATTTACTTCCACATAGTTCCAGGACATTTTCTAACAAGTACTTTGGGCTGAACCAGTTTTTGTTATTATAAGGTTACAAGATTAATCTTGCTGCTACTGTTATTTATCTTCCTGTAATTTGAAACTCGTCCTTTTAAAATTGGAATTGAATTCAAGTCTTATTTCAATCTTAGTTTTTACTGCAATCCTTTTCATCTAAAAACAGGCTTTGTAACTTTCTTGATGGTCTTGATGGTGGTGTGTGTGTGGGGGGGGTGTAAAGAAACCATTCTACTGACAAGAAATACGACGAAAGAAAAATACCAGCATTTTATGGAATGTTATGGGAAAAGAACAAATTCACTTCACTATTATTGTTGTGGCAATTCCAAATGGCTGGCTAACCACTTTGACTTCTTCTCATACTGTATTTCAATTGTTTTTTTGCCAAAATTCCGAGATGTGGAATTATTATTTAACCATGGAGTCTTGTCCCCATCTCGACTGTTATTAACACAATGTCATTAACAAACACCTAATGAAGACCAGAAAACACAATGGCCAAAATGTTGTGATAATAACAAAAATGAAGATAATAGTCCAAGTGTAAATAATATCTTTCAATGGCTTTTATACCAAAAAAGATCCCTTTTTCATTCTGAACCTATTTTGAATGAGAGCAAACCTTTTTTTGAATCAGAGCAAATTTATAATATTTATAAAATATATTTCAATACATGTTATTAAATATGGAAAAAAATATTTTCAACCGAAAAAATTTTCTGAGTGATTAGGTATATTTTACATTATGATTTACAAAATATTTACTTTTTATAGCACAACATCTTAAGAGGATTAATAATTTGAAAAATTTTAGGAGTTTTATGTTATAAATGGAACACATCTGATTGACTTGTAATATGCAAATTGTATCAATTCCTAGAGTGATAGAAACAATATTTTTTTCCTTAAATGAATTCATTTAGAATTGCAGTCATTAGCAGCAATACAATTTTTTCAAGTTATGTGAAAAAAGGTTGGTTACAGTAGAAACAAAGAAATAGTGACAGTTATTTAATTAATTCTTTAGTCCTATTAACAGAAACGTGTTCAATTCAAATTTGATGATGAATGCACATGAAAACCTTGGCCAAGTCTTTCATATTTCATTCCATCTACAGATTGACAAGACAAAATCAGAATGTTCAAAAAGGCAAAGTATATTTAAGATAAGATTCTTACAAGTTATTTTTAATTATTAAGATACATTTTTCTAACTCTTTCAACTTAAGAATGAAGCCACAATGAATATATATATATATATATTTGGTAAATCCACTCATTTCCAATACCTAAGTTTTAAATTAAATTTTTAAAAATAAAAACGTTTTCCTGAAGCTTTAATTTTAGCTTAATTGAAAGCTAAATGATTAAATTTACTATTTCCAGTAAGCAAAATAATTGAGTGTATTTCAAACAAATTATATTCAATGGATTCTAAAATTTTGAAATACTTGACAATTTTTGGGAAATTTTTTTAAGCAATCAACACATTTGTAAACAAAAGTTAATTTTCGGTTTTAAAAATCCTGCAAATATAAAATATATATCTGTGATATGTTATTTTTTGAAAATTAAATTTAAAGTTAAATTAATCTGATCTGAAACATTACTTGTTTATAGCATGAAATTTAGAATAAAAGTATTTCTTAACCAGAAAGGCCTGATTTGTTGACCTTTCAAGTAGGCAATGACAGCCCATTATCAATCAGTTTACACATCTGGAAATATAGTGATCAAAAAAATGACATAACCCAAGTGAACATTTTGTAAGGAAAACAACCCTTGAAACATGTGTTTTTTAAATAAGTCTCTTGTATTCACTTACGCGCAAATACCCTTGGGAAAGGTATTAATCCGTCTCTTCCTTCCAGTTATGGGTTAAATAGCAGGACAGATTGGGTTCTATAGCCTTGGTCGGCAACCAGTCTACCGCAGAAAGCAATGGCAACCTACTGCGGGATAATCTTCTGCCCAGTCAGTCATGTCTCTTTCGAGACATGATCGCCCAAGCGTGTATCACGTACAGCACTTAACTGACTGACTTATAAGCTTCCATAGTACAGTTGAACATAAAAAAATATTAAAAGCTATTTTAAAAATCTTAATTCTAAATGATTTGTATTAAGCTTTTCAATTTTTGATTTGTAAATATAATCTTTACTTAATAAATTTGTAACTGAAGACACTGAAGAAATTTAAAAGACGTTTAAAACTTTATAAATCATAATTAGCAGAGAAAAAAAATGAAAACATTTCTTATAAAAATTTATTATTCAGTGAATTTTTTTTCTTCAGAATATGATATCCTTAATATACATTATAAAATATATTATATAATATTTATTATATAAATCAATTAAAAGTTTATCTAAAATAAAATTATGTAGTTTTAATGCATTTTTTTACTATTTGGAGCAGATTTTTTGAAAAGTGGTAATATGTGCATGGGTGATGCAGTGGATATTGGCTTAGAATAAGAAATCAGAGATCCGAGTTTGAATTCAAGTTGAATTCTTTACATTCACTTATGCTCAAATGCCCTTGGGAAAGGTATTAATTCATCTCTTCCCTTCAGCTATGGGTCAAATTACAGGACAGATTGGGTTCTATAACCTTGGTTGACATCCAGTCTACTGCAGAAAGTAAGAGCATCCTACTGCGGAAAAATCTGCCCAGTCAGTCATGTCTTGAAAAAGACATGATTGCCCAAGTGCGTATCATGTATGACACTTAACTGACTGACTGGACTTGTATTAAAAAAAAAAAAAAAATACAATTACACGATTTACATTCCTCAAGGAGCCCTGTATTTAAATAATAAAACAAATTTTAAAAAATGGGATCGATATCAAATTTCTAGAAGTTTAATGCAATTAATTGGAATTGGTGGGGGTGACAGATGTAAAAAAAATATCTAAAAATAATAATTGCATAACTTCATTCATTTGTGAATAAATCCTAAAAGTTTCACTAATTCCAACAGTTGATTTTTGCAAGAATTTCCAAATTAATGTGTTTTTCAACACCCACAAAACAACTTGTGTAATATTACATTTGCCATGGTAGTAACTTCCAGTAAACAGCAGGTGAATCACTGACATAAAAAAAAAAAAGAAAATCTTTTTAACCAAAATTTCAAAAGGATTAAAAAAATTTTAAAAATAATAACAATCTTTGATCTTTCCTCTTATTAATAAGAATCACTTTGATAATAAAACCTTGTTTTTATTAAGTTTCAACTGTTTTTTTTTTTTTGGCAAATGAGTGAAGATACCATATATATATATATATATATATATAAACTATTTATGCTCTCACCCACTGATTGAGCACTATGGAGAAATGGCAAACTTTAAAAACAGTAGCTACTCATACATTTATGCATCATTCATTCAGTTACAAATTTGAACACTCAGCTACCGGCGAGTATTCACATTGTGTATATAACATGTGAAAGTCCACCGTTCTCCACCGAGTGCCCATAGCTTAAAGGTAGAATTGCCTACTGATGTCAATTTGGTTGGGTTTCATTCCTGGCTAAAAGCAATTGGGTATCTAACTGTACTGATAAGCTGTGATACAGCAAAACAGGACTGTCTGCGGATGACATATATATATATATATATATATATATATATATATATATATATACACATACATACACACACAGACAGACAGAGTTTTTCAGTCAAAGTTAGACCATTATGGTTATATAAAAAAAGTGCTCATTACACAATGCAAAAAAATCTAATGTGCAAAGCTATTAAATATTAGAATCAAGGAATACTAGCCTCTTAGGCTATTAGTATAAAAGTTGTCTAAGTGATTAGTATTTTTTAATTTATATATATATATATATATATATATATATATGATACACCTTGAAGAGGCTGTCTACAAAACTCTGGAGTCAGCATGCTGAGGTAACATGAGCTAAAGACAAAAGAAAAACTAACACATTTCATCCTCTAATGAACTTTATCAAGGCCACTGTTAAATTTTGCAGGCTCCATTTTATAATATCAAGGCCAAAATTAATTAAATTCTGAATTTATGAAAATGCCTGTGAGCAGATAAAGTAACTGGATCAATTTTGCATAAAGTATTTTTGGATACTTGTAAAATAGCTATTTACACTATTTACATTGTTTGGACTGTTGTTTTCATCTTTGTTACCATATTTAAAATGTCTGACTTAAGGTCAGAGTGTACAAAAGTCTAAATATTGTGATGAGGACAACAGCCCGAACAATGTAAATAATTATAAAATAACAGAACCTCATCACAGAAATATGGACATTGTAAAATAGCATCATTAAAATCAAAAATCATTGAAAATGCAACTAATTCATAGATTTATTTTATGAGTATTCTACCAAAAGATGAAAAAAAAAACAAACAAACTTATTTTGACCATAAATTTATATGATTTAGACTCCTATTGATAAGGCTATGTAAAGAAAAAGTAAGTTTTTGAAGCCATTAAGGTGCATAAGCAGGATGATAAAAACCAAAATCAATTTGTCTGCTGAAACAATGATAACCAGTCTGTGACATTGTAGACAATGCCGTCATTGGATTAGAGATAAAGTTTACTATTTTCGAGATTTCTAAGTGTTCCTACTGACATTTTATTTTAATGATTCTTGTTGCATCATTATTTAGGCAGGAACACAGAAAACAGGGAAAAGTTTTTAAAATATAAAAACTAACACCTGATAAAAAAAAAATTAATTAAAATTGTATTAAAACATATCAATGCTTATTTCATTTTTTTTTTTCTTTAAGTGCTACATCCCCTCACTTAATTCCTTCATTATTGAGTGAATTTCCATGACATCTTGAAAAACCTCTATGCTTTTGAATCCAGGATAGTACTTCCTAGATTGAGTGACATCCCAGGTGGGAGAGCCCAGTTTAGATTACTATTTAACTCAAAGCTAATGGGAGAAGAAATAGATTCTGCCTTTCCCCACAGACATGTGCGAAAGTGAAGGCTACAGTCAGTTAAGTGCCAGCAGTGAAACACGCTTGGGTGATCATGTCTCGAAAGAGACATGACTGACTGGGCACGAGATTATCCCACAGTAGGAGTGTTTTCTGCGGTAGACTGGTTGCCAGCCAAGGCTATAGAACCCAATCCGTCCTGTTATTTAACCCATAACTGGAAGGAAGAGACGGATTAATACCTTTCCCAAGGATATTAGCGTGTAAATGAATGCAATGAATTCAACTGGAATTCAAACTCGGCTCCCCGATTTCTCATTCAGAGCCGATATCCAATGCACCACAACACACATCCTGAATGCTACAGACAAGGATGGAATTTGAACTCAGCTAGTCAGTTCTCCTTTCGATACCAAGAAAAGAGGAAGCACTAATATTTGACAAAAAATCAAAAAACAAAAAAAAAAACACAAAAAAAACAAACAAACAAACAAATATACCTTACTGTATTTTTACTACTGGAATTATGATTTTTAAGATATTACCAGAAAACATAGCATATTTTTTAAACTAAGTGCAATTCATGAAAATAAAATTGTTCCAAATCTGCTGATTTTCAGGATACTTTTTGTAAATCCATTTTGAATCGGATTAAGATACTTTTTAAAACTGTTGAGAAATTTGCATTAAAAAAAAAAAAATTACTTCATTCATTCATTTTACCTTATTTAAAACTAAAATGGTACCAAGCAATATTTTGAAGTTCAATTTAAAACCCACATCTGCAAGAATATTCATTCACTTTTGGTTATTGATTCTACTCAGAGTGAGATTAAATAAAATTTGTACTGAAGTCAGTGTGAGTAAGAAACTATTGTTTCAAGATGTTTTGTTTCATGTAATCAATTTATGGATAAAACAATTTAGATTTTTAAATTATCATAAACCCAATACATTTCAAAATATAAACAGGATAAATTTTTACATTTTTTGACTCGCCAGAATGAAGAAACAGTTTCTAAAGTAACGCAAATCTTATAAAAATTCTAGTTTCAGCCAGATTATAAAAGCCAAATTAGAACAGCTGCAATAAAAAATGCACTTTTTTATTGATTAATTTGTTTTTAATTGTTGTGCAGCCATCTAAATGCAGTGTCCAATAAGGAACCTATTTTCCTGGAGTTCCCACCCCTATTCCTATTATAAGTTTGGAATATGCACTTAAATTAAAGATATTACAGTTGAACATTGAAATGTTTGCATATAAGCAACAAAGTAAAAGAAAGCATACTTGAAAATTTCATTTTTAAAATTAGTGAACAAAAAAAAAACAAAAAAAAAACACTCCAAGTTTTTATTAAGATATTTGTTAAAATTTTTTTCAGATTCATATTGATGTCTGAAATATTTTACCTAGTTACTTAAAATTTATACTTAAAAATTTTAAATGTAAAAGAGGTCTTCAATTTGCATGAATAATTTCTTAGTTATATTACTTTATTACTTTTTCAAGTAGTTTGCTTCTCCAATGTGTGCGGACAAATAAAGACAAATGGAAAAATTAGTTGGAATATTTCATCTCATAATGAACTTTATCAAGGCAAATGTAAGGATTTAATTTTGCAACAAGAATTTATACACAACGGTACAAATGTCATTAGTATATTAGAATTTGTAAAACTTATCTTAATGTTAGCTAAGTTTTCATATTGTTTTTTTACAGATATATCTTTTAGATATACCTAAATTTTATTCACACACACTATATAACATTCAATTTGTTGTTTTCCCAAAAACATTCCTCTCTCAGACAGACATAAAGTGCAGTGCAAAATCATCTGGGTTTTTTTTTGTTTTTTTTACAATACATTTCATTAAATACAATTCATTTTTCAAATATTAAAATATTTTAAAATAAATTGCCATCATCCAAAAAAGCAGAATTTTCAGATTTTTCTTTAAAATCTCATTATATATATATATATATATATATATATATATTCATGGTTGGGATGATTTTAAATAAAAAGCCCATTTACTAAAAACACTTCCAAAAGCACAAGTTTTCTATGTTCAGGTTTTACACTAAGACTGAGAATTTCTTGGGTTCATGACTTCTCTTCCTCAATGTGCCTGATGCCAACCAAAAAGTTCCATTTTAGTCTAATAAACATTAGTTGCAAAAATTACTTTTGTCTAAGTAGGTATATGCTAATTTCAATCAAGTTTTGCAATGAAAACTTTTTAATAAAGGTATTTTTCTTGTCTGGTAACTACTGAGAACATATTTATTTAAGAAGCCTACTTTTATAATCTACAATCAATATTAAATATTGTTACCAACTTTCAAATCTGTACATTCAATATTTTTAGACCTATGAATGCCAGAAGTTCATTGAAAGTGTTATTTAGTAAAAATACAGAGAAATTTCAACATCCTTGAAGTTTAAGACTATTAAAAACATTATTTGGGATTTATTAATAAATTTGATCAAGGAACACCTGTGAATTTCATGAGTTTTCCTGAGAGAGTCACCTTCAGGCAGTTGGTTGATTTGAGATGGATATTATATATGAGCCATTCTGCTTTAATATTTGAAAAATGAATGACTTTAAATGAAATTGATAGTACTTTCTAATAATTTTCTGCCTCACTTTATAATAGGCTCAAATTTCAATAAAATCAGTTATTGTTTTAAGAAAATATGTAATTAAAATCATGATTAATGATCAACTAATTTATATAAATTGAAGAAAAATCTCTCACAAAGACACACCACATATCAGCAGTTAGTGCTTGATTTTAAATAAGACTTTTTTCTTTTTGAATGATTGACAAAGCATTCTATATTTATTGATTACTCAACATTTTTTTTGAAAACCAATATTACTTTAAAAGTAACGAATGAAACATTAGAAAAATATCTGAAAGTATACACATCTATTTAGATATTACTCTACTTATATTAGTAATTATTTTTCAAATAAACATACACCTACAAATTCATAGACACATACTTTTAATAGTACTCAATTTCCTCCTACCTTGTTCTAACAGTTATCTTAATGAATATTAATCAGCCAGCAAAATACAAGGCGAATCACTAATTTTCTTTCTTTACATTTAAATGAAACTTCCATTGCTTAATGTTCAATCTACATGATTAATGAACAAAAGATTATGTGCACTGACAATGAATAAGATCATGTGTAAAAATATTTTTTTTTCATATTTAAGCTATAAACCTACTGATACACCTAGATAAAGTTTACCAGCTGTTAATTTTAACAAGTAAAACATGAAGCTTGATCAGAAAATAAATTAACTTATAAGCTGGTAAATAATTTATTTTAGTACATACCTTTTCTCAAATTACAAAAGATACAGAAGTTAGAAGTAGCACGTCATAGGTTTGGATTATAACATTATCTTTTTACAGAATTACGACTTCCTTACTTCCGTCAGCTAATAATGACAATTTACTTACTCCCCATCAGGTATTAATGACAATTTCTTTACCTGCAAGTAGGTAATAACTGCATCTGCCATGAACATAGTGTAAACACACTTTTTAATTTTTATTAAGAAGTGTTTTGACAATACTTTCCATATCGTCATAAACCATTCAACTTTCCCAACTGGATCTTAAAGTCTTTATTGTACACCTGGCATTGGTCCTGGGTATGACCGTAAACTGCATCTGGCAGCAAGGCCTCTGATTAGGTTGTGAGGAGCATGGAACCACCTCTTAATTGCTGTTGTTCCCAGGTCCACTCTGACCTGGAGTGGTAGCACCTGCTAGGATCCCAGCTATGGGTAAATAGTTAACCCCCAAACCGGGGTCAAAATGCTATGAAGGTATTTACCAACAAAACTTTTTTTGAATGAAAAAGATATTACCAACAAAACAAAGACTGACCCTTAAATGACCAAAATGGTTGATGGGTCGTTAAACTTAAACCAAACCAAACACCTGGCATTATTTTAGCACAAAATTATTTTAGGATCTTCATTAGAGTTTAGTTCAATTTCATCCAAAATATTACTGTTGACTATTTTTAATTGTTGCAGAGTTGATGTTTGGTGGGGGACATTATTTCCTACAATGATGCAGAGAATATAACACTATAATACTGAACAGTGGACAATATATTTACTTTGTTAAGGTGACACATATTACTAAACATAACAAAAGGTCAAATATTCAATCATGTTAAAAAAACATGATATACATTGCATGCAATGAACAAGCTTATCACTGATCAAGAGATTATAATGTTACAAGATTAGCCTGATCTTCATTCCATATTGCATTGAAGCTATAGAAGACATACCAGGTACTGATTATGACTTTAAATATCTCTAAATATAATAAATTGAACAATTTTTCTTCTAGTGACTCATAACTTTAACATGCCCTGTTCACAGTATCACCATGCATTCAAATCTGTATGTCCCTTTGCAATATGGCAATGCAAATGAACAACTTGCACTACAAACCTGAAAATACAGCTGTTTAAAATGTTTTTAAAATCTTACCATTCAGAATTCAAAAGAAAATATAGACTACAGCAAGAAAACAAATTTTGATAAATTACAGAAGCAGTTTGCACAGCTCAGATTTGGATTTTTTTTTTTTGTTATTGTGTGTGCATGTGCACACACTATAGATTACAGATGGATTTCTTTAAGACTGAACAATCCTTCCTTCTGTTTAGAGAGAGAAAATTATATTCAATATACAGGGTTTTAGTAACTCTTAAATGGTAGCCTAAATGTGCCCTGATGACAACTGAGAAAAAAATCTCTGGCAAAAGACAACATACAGATTACTTGGCTAATATTTTCAAATCTGAACTCTGTAAACTAATTCTTACTATGTTTTTAGCAAGGTGGCTTATATCTTTTGCTTTATTCTGTGTGTGTGCAAAAATTTGTTATATTTATAGGCAAAGAGAATGCTCCATATTGGATAGAGAGAATTCATAGATATAGACAGTGTGGACATAGAAATCATGGTGAATGTCAGTGTCATACTTCCACACAATGTTCAGACCAAGTACCACTATTCCTTTAACAGGCTGTCTGTGTGTGTGTGTGTGTGTGTATATATATATATATATATATATATATATAAACCAGCACAAAAATAAGTCAAACAATCAAGGATGCTTTTGATTATAATAAAACTTCATCCATTACATATTTGTCAGCTAACCTAAATTTAAAAAAAAAAGTTCATCACAATCCTAATTAGATGTAATCTAATAGTTAATTCTACAAAACTTAAATCGTCTCCTACATCAATTCTTTAGAAAGAGAAACCATCTTATAAAAAGGATTTGAGAAACCGAGCTAGACTTTCTTCCTAATTATTTTAGAAATATACACACCCACAAAGAAAAAAAAAAAAAAAAAAAGCGCATGTTTTCCCCCCTTCCAGACAACGCTTATTTCCTAAAGATATAATCCAATTTTATTTATTTCCACCATCCAATTGTCTAGAAAACAGCAAAAAACATGTTAAAGATATTTCAAAAGAAATAAAAACAGAGAAAAAGTAACAGATTTGTTTTTTTTCCAATTGCTAAATTGTATCTGAATTATGGATATGAAAAAAATAGAAAAACATTTTTCTCAATATAAAAAGTGTACACACACACACAGAGGTTGCAATGGATAAAGTGTCATCTAAATTATGCAAAAAATTAAAATAACACTGACATTTCATTTTAACAAATATATTGACCAAAACTGCACAAAAATATTTTGAAATATTAAAGAGCAAATTTATTCAATAACATCGCCATTGGCTGAAATCATGGCCTTCAGACAACTTCAGAATCTCCTGCATCTCTTCTGGATGGTCCCTTGTTTAAGTTGGTAAATGCTGCCATAATCCTTGCCTTCAGTACATCATTGGTATTACAAGGAGTTTTGTTGATCTCTCGCTCAACTGAGCCCTACACATAGAAATCAAGAGGGATTAAGTCTGGGGATTTAGATGGCCAGAAGTAAGGGGTGACCTGGTTACAGAAATTGTCTGGCAGCCATGACTTAGTTCTCCTACTTGTGTGGCATGATTCAAAGTCCTTTTGCCAAACATAGGATCTTCCAGTAGCCACTCTTTTGTCCCAAAACAGCATTACCTTGCAATCACCATTAGACTCATCTCATTCCAAATCCTCTGTACTGTCCTCAGATTGACACCCAAACACTCTGAGATGTTCATATTGAAGCTTTCAGCATGAATGCCAAGCAGGACAGCAGGTTTTTTCCAAATTTCTGGAAGAGTGAATTGCATCATGGTGTTCTTTTTCTTACAGTGCCCAACTGACCCTACTATACTGTGCAGTTGACAAAATCAAAAAACAACCAACGCATATGCATGAAATTAAAAATATAGGATGGCGACAATTTACCCATCACACCACACATACAGGAACTAAATTGAAAAACTGATGTTAATGTGTTGATATAATAATCAGACAACCTTATCTAAAACTTATTGACAACATTAATGTGTGGTTATAAGATTCATCATTCAATCCTCAAGAAAGAACCTATCAGAAAGAGAGAATAAAAACACATAAATCCTTTAATAATAAAAACAAAAACCTGTGACATGGTTTCTTGAAGAGAAAGTTCTAAAATATAAATTCTATCTTGTAAGCATAACAACAAAACCAGAAAGATCAAATATTGTAAAAATAAAAATAATACATCTAATAGCTTCTTTGATTAATAAGATTAAGAAAAGATTTTAACTTCAATTAATGTACAGAATCATGCTTGCCAGAAAGGATCTTAGATGTAAAGATATAAAAGTGATCTCATTTCTTAAGTAAATCCTAGATTTTATTTTTATAATCAATATTAGATTTGAACAAAATATAACTTAAAAATAGGGATATTTTGCTTCTTATACATGTGACATTTCTATTAATTTTTAAAGAATTATTTTCTGCAAGTCAGCATTTAAAACAATTCTCTAAGGATAATCCCATACATTATGTATTAATTCAAGTTGATCGGCCTTTACATGCTATCAATTAACAAAACAAAACTTTAAAAAAAAGAGACCCCCCCCCCCCACCAACGAAACAAATAACCAAATTCAAGAGAAGGAAAAGCTTAAAAATGTGGTAATGAGCAGTGAGAAGTGACTCTTGTAAAATATATGAAGGTAGGAACAGATGCATTTAAAAGCAGAATTGCATGTTTTAGGTGGAAGTCAACATAAATGTATTTGTGCACTAGTGTCAAGTGGAGGTCAATATAAATACATGTGTGCACTTGTGTCAGGTGAAGTTCAACACAATGTTCTCTAATGAAGGGGTTACAATTAAAAGAGGAAATACAAGGAAAAAAAAAAAGAAATCTTTCCAGATCATTACTGATGCATGTTCTAATCAATACAGAGAAAGTATTTTTATTTTCAATATTTGAAAAAAAAAAAAACACAGAAAGAAGTGTACTTACTCGGGAAGTAACTGGGCGTATTTGGCCACGACTGGTCTTGCGCGGCCGTGTTCGGCCATCTTCAACCAGCATCATGCCTTCACTGTCACTGAGTTCATCATTGGAAGAACTTTCTTGATCATTAAACTCTTGGGGTTCATCATCATCAGAATCATTGTCAATATCTGGGGATCGATCTGGAAAAGAGATCAAAACTGCATCTTTAACACGCCACTCTTTATAAAAAAAGAAAAAAAAAAAGAAAAAAAAAGCACAACCTACAAATACTGTTACTTGCACTTCCGAATTCCATATACTTGATGACATCTACTAAAATCAGTGATTGTCACATCACAATTTTTAACATTTAACACATTTGTTTTGTTTTTTTTTATCTTAAAAAAATATATAAATAAAACATCATTACTTCACAAATGAAGCTCATTTTCCAATAGCAGAAAATAAAGATTTATATAGATACCACACATTTATAACTCTACCATTCATCCATGTATTGAATATCGTTGCCACATCTGATCTGATGCTTTTGGTATATATATTTAGAGATTCTTGATAAAATTTAAAGAACTATTTACAATTCTATTAGTCTTGACATGGCATCTCAGTTTCAATCGTTTTCCCACTGTCATAATGTAGCGTCCTTGTGGCTTTTCTATAAATATTTTAATCATAAGTGTTCCAGTTGGTCTTTGGAACCTCAACTTCATGAATTTAAGCACACTACTAGATTGGTGGCAAAGTCTCATTTTACAGCTGAAATGGCTAGATATAGCCATAAATTCTATGCTAACAGTTTCTTCTCTCACACTTCTTGCTTACAGAATACTCTTCCAATTTCTTGTTTCCCAGTCAATTTTGATTTTCAAAAATTTAAATGCAATGTTAGTTGTTACCTGCTGTTTTTTAATTCCTGTTCTTTTGTTTTTGCTTCTTAATAGATATTTTTCTATATTCTTTCACACTTAGTAACTCTGTGCATCTTAGTGGCTTTTTTGCCTTGCTTCAGAGAAAATGATGGAAAAAAAAAACAATTTCATTGAAACTTCTTTCTACGTGATATAGTATTTTAAGTTATTTTGTAAAGCTTGTTCTTTTAAAAGATAATGAATTTCATAAATGTTCAGAAGAATCATAATTATAATTCAAAAGAGAAAATTCTTATTACTTAGAGTGTTTCTTGAAAAATTGATGAATGGAAAGGTTAAATGTTAGAATGTCTGAAAGTTGATGCATTGAATCCAAAAAGATCAATTCTAGAATAAACAGGTTTTGGTTTCCATAGCAAAGGAATCAAAAGAAGAGATAAATCTGATTCCCATTCATGAACCCAGCACAAATTATTCATGAATGTTCAAGCTAAACACTCATGTCTTATTGGAAAAGGTCAAATCAGTTGAGGACTTTTTTTTATGTGAATTACAAATGCAATCATCAGTTTTGTCCTTGCACTATTAGTATTATAACCAAAATAAAGAAATATCATTGAATAAACCAATTCATTTTATTATCCTCAAATTGTGTAGGCGGGATATTATATATATTTAGTGTATTGAAGCAGCAAATAATTATCTAAACATATACTGTTAAATATAAGAGACAATGAATGTCTTATGTTTAATCATGAGCCGTTCTAAACATATTTTGGCTTTAATTTCAGGTGAAATATATCTCAAGACACACACACACATCTTAGAGGCTAATGGTTGGAAGATGTCTTGTTGAATGGCCACTGAAATCAGTTATCAGACATACCCCCAAAATATTGAGGAACTTAAAGAATTAAATATGAATGCAGTAAAATGATAGAGAAAACACTGAGGTGTTAATGAAACATGCAGGCACAAAATTGAAATGTGTTTTGAAAAAGGGGGTTATTTTTGAATAGCATATTTTTAATAAATTATCCCTATGGTGCATGACTTTTACCTCACCGTGTGTGTGTGTGTGTATATATATATATATATATATATATATATATAGAGAGAGAGAGAGAGAGAGAGAGAGAGGGAGGGAGGGAAGAGATAAGCACATATCGAACAGAAATCTTTATTATAAACATGTTTCATTAAAAATGACTGACAAGCGTTGGACCATAACAGGCACTTTTTTGCCTCTGCTTGTAATGAGTGCAAGAAGATACTTAATGAAGCTAAGCTGCTGTTTGTTGCCAGAATGAAGCAGTACACTGCATCCTGTAAGTTCAGCTCCAAAGACTACTGGCGGCTCTGTAAAAGTGTACTAAATAACAGTAAACCCCCCCCCCCCCCATCAATAAATTTGAGGTCTTCACCTCTTCAGCGGACAAGGCTGGAGTGCTCTGCTCGCAGATTCTCCAACTCGACACTGGATTTGTCTGGAGTATCTGTACCTGACTTCCCAAGAACTAGAACTGAGGCCCAACTGAATGATGTCCACATTACCTGGTCTCTAACAATTTCAAAGATTGATCCCCATAAAGTGAGCAGAGGTGATGGAATCCCAATCATTGATTCTTGCTTACATATGGCAAAGTTATGGAAATTTTTGTTCCATGACTTCTCAACCTAGATATAAACAGGGGCTGCATGTGACTGGCTCACAATTGTTACCTTGCTTCAAGAAGAATTTTTTAAGATGAGAAGCTGCTGCTGCAGCAAATTTATCCACTTCAAAACTATATATGTAAAACAGTAAAAGAGGTACTAGTTAGACCAGTAGATGGTTAACAACAAAAACACATTTATGTACAATCAAAAGAACTGAATATGCAAAGCCAATATTTTAGATATACTAAAAGGACGTGTTCACCATTTACTTGCAACCCAGGTTTCAACCATATTGGTCTCATCAGACAGTAAGGGTTCGTTTTTATATATATATATATATATATATATATATATATATATATGTATATATAAAAGCAAACAAATGTAAAGTACATAAACACAAGATCTAACCATCCCAAAAGCATAATCAAGCACATTCACAAAGAAATAGAACACAGGCTGTCAAAAACCTTGTCAAACAAAACAATATTTGAAGAAAAACTATGAAAATGCACTAAGAAAATCCGGCCATAAGAACATTTTAGAATAGAATCCCTAACCAAACAGACAAATAAAAATCAATGATAGAAAATGAAACATTATCTGGTTCAACCCACCATTTAACTTAGAAGTAAAAACCAAAATAGGACAAATATTTTTTAAACTGATTGATAATCACTTTCTAAAAAGCTCAGACTGAACAAAATTTTCAATAAAAACACAACCAAAGTGAGTTACAGCTGTACTAGTAATGTAGAAAATTTCATAAAGAAACAAAATGCCAGAAATTTAAATAGCATTGTACAAAACAAGATAATTAATAAAGAATGTAACTGCAGGTACAAAAATAAATGCCCACTTAAAGAACTTTGTAATACCAAAGTCATTTACAAAGCAGAAGTACATGACTTAAATGATCAAACAAAACATATTTGATATCAACCAAAGACACTTTTAAAGACCAGATAGTTCAATCACAGGTCTATGTTTAAAACAGAAAACTTTAAAAAAAAAATAGTACAAAATTGGCTAGCCACATGTGGAAATTGAAATTAAAATATGGAAAAGACCCAGACATAATGTGGAGTATAGTGAAAACAGCCAAGTCTTACAAACGTGGCAAAATATGTAGACTATTCCAGAAAGAAAAGTTAGCTATTATGTTATTCCCAAACAAAAATGAATTACTGAATGAAAGAACAGAAATTATAACTAAGTGTAACCATACCATAAAAATACCTATTAGGGTCATACAACCATGAATGAAAGCATTATAATTTCTTCTAATTTTGAAAATTGCGCATTCAAAAAATCCCTTTTACGTGAGGCTTCTTAAAAAAAAAAAGATAAAATCAGTTATTGCAAATTGCCTGAAGACACCACATGGTAGAAAACTAGGTTTCGCAATAACTCATTTACAAATTATATATCAGAGTAATAGTTATTAATATTTCTTTTCATTTTATGTGTAAACATTGCTATAAGAAAGATGGGTCCTGAAAAGAAAAACAAGATATTATATCACTGAGTGTTGCGAACACAATTTTGGGTAACCATGAAAATGTTAAAAATCAAAACAATTAAAAAAGAAATTGAAAACATTGGCAAGATGACAAAAAAAAAAAAAATTATGTTAATAATGTCATAAAAGACTTAAAGGAAATAAAAAGTGTAATAATTAGAAAAAAGTAGATTGACAAGAATGAAAATATTTAAAGAAGTTAGGTTTTTTTTAAAAAGAAAATATGTAGGATATTAACACTGACTAAAGATATGAAAGTAGGCATATAACCACCTTTAAGTCAGCATTATAAAGATTTATATGAAGAAGTACATGAAAACTGATTTCTCAGTGATGAATAAAGATATAGTAGGTGGACCTGGCAGATGAGCTAGAGGTTAGATTCTTCAAGGATATAACCAACTTGATTTAGAAGACTAGGGGATTGCAAGAATATTTTATGCTAGTGTTGTCAGTCATAAAATTATACATCCATTCAAAATTGATGATAGCATTTTAAATTTTTGGAGAATATTTTTTAAATGGTAGAACCAAGAAGCTTTGGGCTAAAGGGTGTATGCGCGCGCGCGTGTGTGTTATATATATATATATATATATATATATAAACACACACACACACACACACATATATATATATATATACACACACACAAAGACTACTGCTCACCTTGCCAAAAATGATTTCAAAGACACCAACTCTACTAGAACGGTTCCGAGCATCTCAATAATTTAATTCAATAGGAAGTTTGTGTTCCATTATCAAAAGAGATGTATGTGAGGATGGAAAACAATATTCAAGCAAAGATCTGAGGGAAGAAATAAAAACAACTGCTGCAAACGATTGCTTCCCCGATGGCTACAATCTCCAGGAGTTTAAATGTAAGGTCAATACACACCTCCTAACACACTAACCTGCTCCCATTCTATCAAGCACTCTTCCCATCTGCCCGACCCTCATCCTCGCTATCCTTACTCATCTGTCACCTTTCTCCTGACATTCCGTATGTCTATCCACTCCTTCTCTTTACCTTCCCCTATGTAGCCCCATGCGCAATAGTGGCAGTGGAATGCCTTGCTTGGGGTGAGATGATTTAAAAAAAAAAAAAGTCATGTTAAAGTGAAAACAGCAGAAAAGTTAAGATAAATCAATGAGGAAAAGACTGAAGAAGGTCATAAAATGGCAAGGAGTTTATATTTGTAGAGCAGAAAGTGAAAAATGAAATTATTTAATGGCTTGCCATATCAGTATACTAATCATTGCTCTACAACCAAAGCTCTTACAATGAAAATAATCATACAGCTATTTTATAATCCTGACGGAGTCTGAAACAGTAAACAATAAATCTCACTACTTGCAGTTCAATATAATTACAAATTATCAGTAAACAGCAACATACGAAGGGTTCCAAGTAATAGAAATAGGAAAGGGCGACAACCTCCTGCCTGATAGTTCTCCCTCGCTTTTCCCCCTTATTTAAACTAACATGCCTTTACTTCAGCTCAATGTAGCCCTATGTGGATTATTAGTGAGGTTTAGCTTTGAAAAGTATCGTATCAAATGAAAAATGACATTCATGTTTAAAATCCTTATTCAATCATAGAAAGGCACCGAGCAACAGAATCAAAGAATAGAGTAAAAATCTTGCTTGAATGCATACAAAACAGAAAACAAAATATAAAGCTAAAAGGATTATCAACATAAAGATCATTAAAAGTAAATCTCAAATATAAGAATATCTTTGAATTAAGCTGCAATGTGGCCATCAATGTCATTCTCAAATAAAAATGAAATTGCACCAAAACCTTAAAATCTACTGAAAAAATATCTTGTGTCATTGTCATTGTGAGGTTAATTTTATATCATTCTGCAAGTTTATTGGCATTGAGCACAACTTTTTTATTACAAAGTCCAACAAATCACTGCGGATTTACCGTCATTGTTTTAATAAGGCATTTTTCTTATTACTTTATATACACAGGGTGCGATTGTTGCTTAAATTAAGCAAAAATGTAAATATCACTGACATCCTGTTTTAGCAGATATATTTACCAAATTACACAAAAATATCTTGAAATATTAAACAATACATTTATTCAATAATAATAATAATAATAAAAAAAAAAAAAAAAAAAAAAAAAAAAAAAATCACTATTGGCTTCAACCATGGCCCCCATAGGACTTCAGATTCTTCTATAAATTTTTAGAGACTATCTCCTTGTTTAAATTGGTGATTGCATCTATAATCCTTGCCTTCAGTTCATTTTTTGGTGTTAAAAAGAAGGTTTGTCTCTTGCTCAACCCCTGCCCCCATACATAAAAATCAAGAAGATTGAAGTCTGGAAGTTAGGTGGCCAGATTTAAGGAGTGATGTTGTTGCAGAAATTGCCTGGCAGCCATAACTAGATCCTTCTGCTTATGTGGCATGGTGTAGACTCAGACTCAACATGCCTCCATGTTTAATCTAAGGACTTCATCACCAAATTTGGGAGTCCTGATCAGAAGGAGTTTTCTGAGTTGCCATACCTTTGTAATCACCATCAGACCCATCCAACACTTTCTGAAACCTCTGCATTCTCCTTAGATTGACACCCAGACACACTGAAATGTTTATATTGGTGCTTCTGGCATGAATGCTAAGCAGTACAATATACAGTTTCCAAATTTCTGGCAGACTAAATAGCATCATGGTTTTCTTTTTTGAACAGATGGTACCCAACTCACCCTACTATATTGTACAGCCTTCAGTTGATCTTTAGTGTTACAAGAGTTTTGTTTGTCTCTCACTCAACTGTGCCCCATGTAATAATCAAGGGGGTTACAGTCTGGGGAGTTAGGTGGCCCAATAGCTATGATTGGGTTCTTCTGCTTGTGTGGCATGGTGCAGAGTCCTGTTGCCAGACACATGGTCTTCCAGCTGCCATCCTCTTGGCCCAGGGTAGCGCTACCTCTTGAAGGCATTTAATGCAGGCCTCCATATTGAGTATGAGGTCTTTACCAACAAATGTGGGAGTATTTTATCAGAACAAAGTGAGTTTTCCAAGCTGTCATACATTTATAATCACTAACTAACCCTTATATACTGCCCAGTCAATAAAACCAAAAACAAACAATTAGTATGCACAAAATCAAAAGTATAAAATTATAACAATTTACCCATCACAACCAGTGTGGTCTTGTGTGCACACACAAAAACACAGCCTGCAACTAAGCCAATAATATAAACTTCAATAATTCAAATTTGGTTTGAAAAAATTGCCAAATTTTAACAATCAATTTACATGTCTAAACAAAGCTGAATTAAAATTTTAGATAGTATCAATATTTTATTGAAGTTATTTGATGTGTTCTGAAAAACTGCTGTCTGAAGTTATTAGGCAAAACCAAATAATCACATTTTACTCCAATAGAAAAGCAATAAAATCAAAAATTGATCAACACCTACAACAGAACAAATAACAAATACATATGATAAGTCTTTGAATACTTTACATTTTAATATAGGGACTCTTCTTCTCACTAACAGTCAGTTAGCTATCATTTATTTTCAAACATTTTTCTTTAGAAATAAGTTAGGGTTGAAATTCCCCAATTAAATTAACATTTCTCTAATAAACCTTTAAAATTTTTAATAAAAATACTCTTAAATTAGGTTATAGTTGTACAAATAAAAAAAAAGTGTTAAAAAATCACAAAATCTTAAATCAGCAGATAAACCAAAGAACAATTATCCAAATGATGAAAATAACAATATAAATTTATGTAAAATTTGAAATTCTAACAATTGTCCACTGAAAAATAGGTTGTCTAATTCTATTGTTTATCAATGCACTATATCATCAAACGAAAACCCAACTATTAAAAAAGTTTACATTGGATCTATTAAGAACATTTTTAAGCAGATATGATACTTGCATATAACTTCCTTAAAAAATAACATGAACCAAAACCAAAATATTTTTGGTAGTTAAACGATAGAAATAAAATCCCCAAAGTAAAATGGAAGATACTGGAAAAAAACAAGAATCTGTAAATCATTCTATGGCATTTGTCCTCTGTGCCAGAATGAAAAGCTGCAGATTATAAGGTTTCCTAAAAATAAAGTACTACTAAATCGTAGAGATGAATTGACAGTTTTATGCAAGCACCACAATATTTCTCTTTAAAATTTAATTGTTCATTTATAACTTATGCCCTAATATTGCTTAAAAATTATTTTACTAAAATTGATGGCCCACACAATTCTTACTTGGTTTTCATAACTCCAATATACATTAGTATATCATAATTACTTAATTCTAATTCTAACCTAAACAATCCAGCCCCTTTAACAGATAGGTAGTACAAAATCAATTTAAAAAAAAAAAAAACTAAAATCCAACCTCCTGTTAAAAATTATTTATCCATTTAAATAATGTATGTTCTTAGTATGTATCTTATGCAGACAAAATTAAAGTGTCATGTTTTGACATCAAGCTGCATTTTTCTTTTTTGTGACCCAAATTTTCAACTCCCTAGTTCAACTTAATTCTCACTTTTGATTAAGCAATATTGACATACCTGCAGTCATATTGTTTAACTTCCTCCAACCACCCTTCATTAATTTTCTAAATAACCATGAATTCATCTTATATTTTTTAAATCATTTTCACCATAAGAACAATATTGTTCTAAAACATGAAATTTTTATGTTGTGATATAATGCTTTTATAAACCATTGTAATAACAAAATTAAGCATTCTTTATAAAAGTAAATGCATGAACCGTGGGTTTTAATCTGTTCTTTGACTTCCTTACATATATTCGTTATAAATTATATTTTAGAACATGTACAAATTTTTACATATATCCACTACAAATTGTACATTTTGTAGTGGATATATATCAAAAAATTTGTACATGTTCTAAAATATAATTTATAATAAATATTCACAGCTCTATATTATATATCAAGCACTGTTTTAAATTAATGTTTTTGACAGATATATATATAAACTCTTCTGTTGATTTTGACACGTGCAAATTTAACCTCACTCTGTTTTTAGGTTTGTGTTATATTTGACACTTCCGTCTCACTACTGACCTGCATACAGGTCCACATTGTGCAACAGTGAGGATCTCTGGACATAGCAGCATGAATATTTGCTGATACTTTCATCTATCTTTCATCTCTTTGCATGCTCAATAAGACCGACTTAAAATTTCTGATACCACTCTGGCACAAATATCTCTAGTTAATTCTATCTAGGGCAACTTGTTTGAAGTTAGTATGAAGCACATGGACATCTGAAAGGTTATTCTTTAGCTTGTCTTTATACCTGAGCCATGGACATCTAACATTCATCAAGTTGGCTATACAGGAGGATCTTATTCTGTCATCACACATCCTTGCAACAAGAACAATCAGCCCAGTGAAATTGTGAATACATCAGGAAAGTCAATTTCACCAATGTTTATAAATAATTAAGAAGCAATAGTTCCTTCACACAGACATTTTGTACCTATTGAGTTTGTCCCTCTTTCTCTGTAAATTGCAACTGATCTTTTGCAAGAATACCAGTTGTTGATGTACAAAATTTCCAAAACTTTTATAATAGCTGTGTCTATGATTTTGACTCTCACAAGTGTGTAATTAATTTATCATGCAAAAAACACTAATAGTCATAAGTAGCTTATTTAGTGCAATGTCATATTTAGATTTAATAGAACCAATTCTAAAATGTATGATATCCCATCTGTTATGTGTCATGGGAATGAGCAAAGAACATGAGCAATGAAGGTTTGAGCATTTCTTTCTTGTTAATATGCAATAGAAAATGCTAGGTTAGGGTTTTTAATTACTCTTATTAGTTATGTATTATTTTGCTTTTTGTTTATATTAGATAGCTCCTGAAAAAAACCCCAAAAAGTACATAGCTCCAATAGCAAAAATAGACTTAAACTTATTGAAGCCAATTTGAATTAGTTCTCAATATAGCATTCTTCGTTGTCTAACAAAATCTAAGCTCATTGAAACAGCAATCTATATCATGAAAATTTTTATGTGTACATATTTGTATGTTGGAATATCACAACCAAATGGAAAGTTCAAAGGATTAAATTTTGCATGAATAACCATATGATCCCATGCAATAACATGAGCTATTTGAGGTCATTTCAGGTCACTATATGTCAGTAAAGATCACCACAGCATGCCATTTCCAGATAATTGGCTGATATATAGATTGCTATGAAAAATATTTTAACCTCACAAATGGTAGAGCAGATAATTTGAAATTTGATCTTTAAGGCTACCAGAAGTCATTAGGAGTAAATTAGTACATTGGGCTAACTTGAGCAGTAAAATAGTTTAGGCTAAAGGACAATGGACACTAACAAGGCTCAATTTGGGATTAAAGTATTTCTTCATGGCAAAAAAAAAAAAAAAAAAAAAAAAAGGCCTAAAACTAAGGAAAAATACTAGTAGTCTTGTGAGCAAAGGATTCTTGTACCAATGAATGATGCAGTTGAAATAAGTTCAATGTGACTGAAACAGATTCTTGAGGATGTTTAGTTAATTGATGCAATTTCAGACAATTCAAAAGGCTATTCAGAACCCAATTAACTCTTGTTCCCCAAACTTTAAAAAGGTAGGACAATCATTATACTTCTCAAAAATCTTGACTCTTCAAAGTTATGCCACAGAACTTGTCCAGCTGCTTAGTAATTTCTCCTATATAGCGTTGAGGTAACTATCCTAATTGAAAAAGGAGATTGCTATTCTTTGAACTCTAGCAACTTTGAACTCTAGCAACTTTGAACTCTAGCAACTTTGAACTCTAGCAACTTTGAACTCTAGCAACTTTGAACTCTAGCAACTTTGAACTCTAGCAACTTTGAACTCTAGCAACTTTGAACTCTAGCAACTTTGAACTCTAGCAACTTTGAACTCTAGCAACTTTGAACTCTAGCAACTTTGAACTCTAGCAACTTTGAACTCTAGCAACTTTGAACTCTAGCAACTTTGAACTCTAGCAACTTTGAACTCTAGCAACTTTGAACTCTAGCAACTTTGAACTCTAGCAACTTTGAACTCTAGCAACTTTGAACTCTAGCAACTTTGAACTCTTTAGCAACTTTGAACTCTAGCAACTTTGAACTCTAGCAACTTTGAACTCTAGCAACTTTGAACTCTAGCAACTTTGAACTCTAGCAACTTTGAACTCTAGCAACTTTGAACTCTAGCAACTTTGAACTCTAGCAACTTTGAACTCTAGCAACTTTGAACTCTAGCAACTTTGAACTCTAGCAACTTTGAACTCTAGCAACTTTGAACTCTAGCAACTTTGAACTCTAGCAACTTTGAACTCTAGCAACTTTGAACTCTAGCAACTTTGAACTCTAGCAACTTTGAACTCTAGCAACTTTGAACTCTAGCAACTTTGAACTCTAGCAACTTTGAACTCTAGCAACTTTGAACTCTAGCAACTTTGAACTCTAGCAACTTTGAACTCTAGCAACTTTGAACTCTAGCAACTTTGAACTCTAGCAACTTTGAACTCTAGCAACTTTGAACTCTAGCAACTTTGAATTCCCCATGACAACAAAACACAAAGATAAACTCTCAAGATTGCTAGCCTTAACTTGATGTCTCCATACTTTTCTCATAGACCACTCCATATCAATTGTTCTCAGAGTGGATTCCAAAACAATGTTTTCATACTCACATCCAATGAGGGAAGCACTAATGTTGTGCATCTTTTGCTTTGGAGAACACAATCTTTTTTTCAGTACTTCTTCATGTATAAATATTTTTATTTTTTTCATTCATCTGTTGTGTTGTGTGAGAAGCTATGTTAATGAGCATGCTTTCCTGTATTGACAAAGCCAAAGTGATTCCTCAGTAACCTGGTAAATGGTAGATATCCACAACATTACTATCTATATCAGCAATGCCAGAAGGAATTTCCAATTTGCTATTTCATCAAGTTTCCATGATAAATTTATCCAGTAACAAAAAACATAATAGTATTTGAAAATCCCTGACCATTATCCAGTTCTTTACCCACTTTCCTCAACAAAGAATTTCAGTTTAGGGATTCCCTCCTTTTATTTTCAAATAGACATGTCAATCATATTCATTTTAACTTCTCGTTCATATTTAATCAACTTGCAACCTAAGTAACTATCACTTCTGTTTTCATTCCTCTTGATGAAAAACTGGTAGACCCAAACAAACATAACTTGGCAAGTAAATACCTACTTCTGAGGTCAGTCAAATGTAGATAAAGATGAGAATAGCAGTTGTCCTTTTTAACTACTA
The DNA here is from genome assembly GCA_037127315.1 of Ascarosepion bandense. Taxonomy (NCBI): domain Eukaryota; kingdom Metazoa; phylum Mollusca; class Cephalopoda; order Sepiida; family Sepiidae; genus Ascarosepion; species Ascarosepion bandense. Next base: position 2,920,475 of record JBBBDQ010001116.1, read on the forward strand.
ATTCTTTTCTGAAACAACCACCATAACAAAAGTGGGAGAGGGGACAGACAAACATTCCAAACAAAAATACACAATTACATGAAATTCCCTAACCTGATCTTGTGAATGAGAACTATGACACAAGAATAAGGTTTGTTTGTTTTTTTCTCTGAGCAGTTTCACTTTTTAGGTTTTGTGTGTGAGAAACAAGAATAATTATGGGAGATATTTATACTTGTTAGCACATTCTTTTCTGTAGAGGCAGAAACCGTGTGTTAGGGCAAGTGAGTTTACACATAAAATGCGAATAAAATTTCAAAGAAAGTAATAATGTCTTATTCAATGTTATAAAGAATCTTCCAAGTCCATGAACTGGATATTCTCATGTACATGAATAAATAAGATGGCCACTCATATCCAAGGATGCCTGTCTACTAGGGTGGATATTGAATCCCTGTTGCAATAGCTGCTCAGGCACATTTGTATTTGTTCAACCTTCACAGAGCCCCCACTGTAGTTTATACTGCAACTATGCTGAGCAGACCTTAGTTGCAGTTTCTGGGAGAGGACGCTTTTTTTAAATAAAAAATAAAAATAAAGAAAGCACATCATCTAGCATGAAAAAGAAAAAATGTTACAAAAATACTTGGGGAATTTAAACAGTACATTAACATAGATTTTTAAAACTTCCTATCTTATATGGCTCTTATCAGTTTTTTTTTTCTTTTATTAAGGTTACTCCACCCAGTTCCACCCTTCCCCACAATATTCCCCATGAGCATTAAATTTTCCAAGCACCCACTTCTCATTATGAGCCCAAGGAATTTAAACTATCTCTTCCTGATTCTGAGTATAAGTGTTCTTTCTGTTGCCATTTTCTTTAAGACTGCCTTGTTGCTTACTCACTCTGTTCATCAAAGTCTCAGTATCCTTCTGTAGAATCACATTTTTGTTGCATATACTTTTCTCTTCATTTGTGCAAAGATTGTCCAGCATTCACTACTATATGAGAGGATGGACATCACATAATACTGCAATCTTTTTTTTTTTTTTTGTTAATGATGAAATTTTTTCATTTCTCAGCCCATTTTTAAATTTTGGAATGCTTCTTTCACTAATTCAGCATGTTTGGATCTTGATGTCACATTTTTCATCCTCTGTTAAAATGCTTCCCAGTTTTTAAACTTCTGCACACGCTTGATGTTCATATCTCAATTTGCAACTCGTATCTTGGGTTTTTTTTTCTTTTTCTTTACTGATGGCTATATTTTGCGTCTTATTGCAGTTGGTTATTTATTTTTTCCACTTTCTTCTACAACCCTATAAATCTTCTATTTAAATAGAATTACATTTAAACCAAAATCCAAAATACATTGTAGAATGACATAATTATTTACCAGAGAAATATATCTTAAAGACATTTTTACTTCAAGACCAGAGATGACATTGATCTCCACATCTGTCTTTGCAAAATGTCAATCCTGTTATGATCAGGTATCCCTCTACTTGTTTTAGTTAGAAGTGGTAGCTTTAATTCTAAAATTAACAAGAGTTTTGACTCTGCTAAGCTCAAAACAAACTAGTGAGAAAGTATGACTATTAAATTTGCAGAATGTTGTTTGCATAGATTACTTTCTACTACAGTCTAAGAACCCAGTAAGACATCAGTAATCATTATCCTCCACTGCTTTGACAGTGAATTCACAAAATTAATTTTGAGCAGTTTGGTAATTGTGATTTAAGATTGCCCCCCTCCTTACAAGTTTTCTCCTAAAATACCAAAGATAGCATTGTAAACTTTGCAATTATAAAACACATGCTGTACTACTGAACTACTATTTTTTTTTTCAATACAAAGGAAGAGGGTACATTATTAGCAATATTTTTCTTCATGTTTCATCAATAAGATGGAACCAGCTAAAAAAAAAAAAATTCTATTCATATCATGTGTGTGCCATCAATCAGTTTGATTAAATGGAGACACTAATCAAGTTAATAGAGAAAAGCATTATTTCAATACCCAGAGCTGAAGATTAACCTAGTTTCAAGCACATAATATACAAGCAATAACAACATAAAATAAGGTATGTTTACTTTATTTGCAAAGCAAATAATAGTACTGATAAAAATCTAACAAATGAATAACTTACAAATTTTATATTTTAGAATATCACAAAACTTTTCATTTACATGATAATTTTAAAGTACTATAGATGCAATTTACTATTTATTATCACTAACAATCTCTTATGTAAAAAGTTTTTCCTAGTATTCTGAGTGAATTTAGAAAACTTTCAATCAACTAGTGAATAATTCAGAAAACAAATAGTACTGGATAGTTAATCTTTTACAATCTAGAATTGAAGAAAAATTTGAGATAAAAGCAGCATTTTTGAAGTTGTTAATTCTGACAAAATTCCAAGCTTCTCAGAAAAGATTTAAATTTAAACCAAATTTTAAAATCTGCCAACACATAAGTTGGGCTCATTCCATTCTTCTTTATTGATCATAGAAGAGAGAATGATTAATAATTGTATCAGTTTTGTGGTATGTCACTTGTTATAGCATTTAGTTTTGTTACATACAAAATAGTAGGAATATCATTTTAATATTTCAAGACAAAAATCATAATACCAGTTAAATGATTATTTTATCTGGAAAAAAAAAAAACTTCACATGCATAAAATTTATTTATTTGCATGAACACAATTAAAACTGTCAGTCGTTGTTGCTTATAAAACTTATTTGCTGAGAAAAGTATTCTCTCACCCAACAAAAAAAAAAAAAAAAATTATGAATACAAAAATTCTGCTCTGACAATATCTTTTAGTTTTAATATTAATGCCAAAATATTTCTTTTTCTATTCAGAATGAGAAAAAAAAAATTAAAAACATTTATAATTGCAATTTCTTTTCTTCTTTTTCTGACAGACAACAATTAAATAGAAAAATATTGACAAACTTTCACTTTTAAAAGAACTAGTAGTATTCATCAAACTGGATATTTTATGAAGCACAAAGTGAATTAATGATTTAATGGTAAAACCAACTTATGTCACTTATAGAAATCTCAAATCCTGTTAATCATTAAAAATGTATCACACCTATCATCTAATATTAAACAACACTAATCCCCAATAATAATAATAAGAAGGTGGAGGGGTGCTAGGACAATAGAGATGGAGAGAATTAATTGCTAACACATGGTAAAAGTTGTTTGTATAATATAAATAATGGTATAAGTTAAAAATATTTTTGAAATAATATAAATGAATGGCCAAAGTAAGTATCAATATTTGAACATTATCCAGGCTAAGGTAGACACAAATACAACAAAAACAAAAGTGAGCCAAGCAGACATTTGATCTTACAACCCATCCCTCCCAAAACAGTTCTTTCTCTACTGTCTGCAGGAGATGTGTAATGTAGTGATAGTACCAGACAAATCAACAAAGGAGGAAAAAAAAAAAAAAATCAACTACCAAGAAGTATAACCTAATGTTGCTGCTGCTACTGCTCTGTGTGTGTGTGTGTGTATATATATATATATATATATATATACATATATATATGCAGAAAATATTTATAAAGATGGAGGAGAGAAAAAAAAAGTAAGAAAATCTGTAACACTCTCTTAAAACTATGTTTATTCCATGGCTGAGTGGTTGCTCCATTTGTAACAAGCACACATCTCTCAACATCCTGTTGCTTCCATCTTGCCAATCTAGTGGTTTACCCAACTCTTTAAACAATTAGACATTGCTAGTTTGGATTTTCACATTTTTTTTTTTTTTAAGTAGGTGAGAGATAAAAGACTGAAGCATTAGCAAATAAAAAAAAAAATAAAGCAGGTATGTAAAGAGACGATTATTTCCTTCAGGTGAAAAGGTTAGGGGAAATGGACAATGTGAAAGGAGACTTCAACAAAACGTCTGTAAGAGAAAATAAGCCTTAAAAAAATTAAGATATCAAAATGATAATAGGTATGTCCTTAATTGTTTGTCTTTTTTTATAATGTGATGAGAGAAAAATCAATTAAAAACCAAGAAAACCAAACCCAAACATTTAATTTCAACAATAAAAATCTTTTCAAACTGAAATAAGTTAACATTATGTATAGAAACAAAAAAATATTAAGATCTGCCATTTTCTTGTCTGTTTGGATGACCAAACTTATTTTTTTTTAATATCACGTTTGAGTAGATAAATTCTACAGCCTTCTTCATGTCCCATAATCCATTGTGAAAAAGAGAGAGAGAGAAATTTTAAAAAAATTAATGACTTGTTTAAAAAATTACTAAAAATATATTAACTATTGTAAGAGTTGATTTTAAACAGTTAAAAAGCTCACAAAGTAATGGATGAAAATTATAGCCAAACCTAAACCATGGCAACAATTATCCATACTAACTGCATTACTTTTGAAAAAAAAAAAATTTACAAATCAAGGAAAATCCATGGAATCATTAAAATGACTAAAAGAACCACATATCTACATCCATCTATTGTGGTAAGAGTTAAAATGATTTAACATCATCAAACCAGATAAGATAGCATTTGTAAATACTAGTTAATATTCATGGAAGTATAAGAAGTTAACATAATTTTTCTTAAAGACATTAATGGAACCAAACACAAACATTTAACAATTAGCAATTGTTAGTACAATTGACAAGTCATATCATAACCATAATATTTTATAAGAATTTAAAATTGTTTGGTACTAAATGTTATTTTGACCGTTAAGCACCAAATCACATCAATTAAATAAGGTCCCTGAATTTCTGGGATGAGGAGTTATCATTATTTATATACTATTGTCTTCATCTTTGTTGTTTCTATCACAGTGCCATTGTACTCTCTGTCCTTCATCAGCTGTATATTGATCCAGGTAACCTACAGGGAATTTTGAACTGAGCCCATTATTTAATCTACATTATTATTTCAGTATTGCTTGGTTATTGTTTAACTTGTTTTCACTGAGACCAAGTACACATTACTCAGTTCAAGGATTGAACTCACAAACCAAGGCTTTCATCCACTTGGCTATTGTTTTGAGGAGACAAGTTTGATAAATCTATAAAAAATACCAATTTTCTATTATTCACTTTGCTATAATGAAATTCGAAGTTGATGAATTTCATTCCCCACCTACCAAACTTTTAAATGTTTTTGCATTACATTTTTCTTCAAATAGTTTATCACTCAATAAATCCTCAGTTTGACATATAGATGGTGCCACTAATAAAAAGTCCATATGATTTTTATGAAGTATTAACCTTCAAATGGTACATGGCAAAATTTGGGCTCAATTGGTTTATTAGTTTAGAAATTACAGTTAAGTGAAGCTACTGCAAATTTTCAAAACAATGGAAAAATCTGAATTTTGTGTGTTGATAAAGCATTGCTTTCTGATGGTAAAAAATACTATTCAAGCAAAGCAATGGCTTGATAAGTTATTCAGAGACTGCTCCATCGGAAACAATGGTTAAGAGGTGGTATGCTGACTTTAAACATGGTCATATGAACACAAATAATGCTGAACACTCAGGTCATCCAAAATCGACAGTAGTCTCGGAAAACACCAAAAAATCCACAAACTCATTTTGGCCGATTGTAAATTGAAGTTGTGAGCTAGCAGAAAACAGTATATTCACCATTTTGTATAAACATTTGTCAATGAGAAAGCTGTGTTCAAAGTGGCTGCCATGTTTGCTCACAATCAATCAAAAACAACTACGCATCGACAATTCAGCGTGTTATTTGCAACTGTTTCAAAGAAACAAGAAGGGGTTTTTGTGTAAATATGTAAAAATGGATGAAACATGGATCCACCACTTCACTTTGGGGTCAAATCAGCAGTCAGCCGAGTGGACAGTAGCATGTGAAAGCCATTCAAAGCGACCAAAAACACAAACACCAGCAGACAAGGTTTTGGCCTCCATATTTTGGGATGCACAAGGTATTTTGTTCATCTTGAGAAAAGAAGAACCATCAATAGCAAATATTATATAACATTATTGGTGCATTTGAAGGAAGAAATTGCAAAGAAAAAAAAAAGAAAAAAAAGAATGAAGTAAAATGTGATTTTTCACTAAGAGAACGCACCATGTCACAAGTTGATCATAACGATGGCAAAACAACATGAATTGCACTTCAAATTGCTTCCGCATCCACCCTATTCTCCGGATCTGGCCCCCAGAAACTACTGTTTTGCAGACCTCAAAAAAATACTCCAGGGAAAGAGATTTGGCTCCAATGAAGAAGTGATATCGGAAACCAAGGCATATTTTGAGGCCAAAGACAAATCATTCTACAAAAAGGGCATTGAATTGTAAAAGAAGCATTAGAATCAGTGTATCACCCTAGAAGGAGACTATGTTGATAAATAAAGTTGAATTTTGCCTAAAAGTTGTTTTATTAGGTCAGCAACTTACTAAATGATGTTTTACTATAAGTTTATATTTCGCTAGTCAATGCCATAAAGGTTGTTCTTTCTCTTTTCTCCCTCTTTTTTTAATATCCTCTTACCTCGTACAAAAAGATTTCTAAAAATAAAAGTATTTTTTTTTTTAAATTTTCTTTTCAAATAAAACTTTTATTACCATCAATATTAACTACCTGATGAGACATTGTTCTTTCAATGTTGAAACAGAATGTACAATTTTGTAGTAGCTTGTACACTCCTGATCAAAAATTTAAGACCACTTAAAAATCTTTAAAAAGAAATTTTTTTTTATGGATAGATTTTAAACTCCTCCCACTTAAGGTTACCAATACTACAATCTAAAAGCTTATGAAAACAAAAAGCTACATTCCAAACATTTTATTTAGAAATTTACATTTTTATAAAATGAGGCGATTTAGACATGATCAAAATTATAAGACCAGGGGTATAAATTGTTAGATCTATGGCAATTCCAATGTTTTTAGTTCAGTTAGAGATTAACAATCACTGTGTAAAGGTGTTACCATGCCTAAAGCAAGCAAACTTACCAAAGTTGAGCATTCTTGAATTCTAGAATTCCATAAGCAAGATTTGTCACAGCGGGCGATCGCAGCTAAGGTAAATCGCAGTAAAACTGTGATTTGCAACTTTCTAAAGAACAGTGAGAATTATGAAAAAGCAAAATCCTCTGGTAGGCCCCAAAAAACTTCTCCTGCATTGAGTAGGAGAATAAGACGAGTTATTATGAAAGACGGGGGACTTTCTTCTAGTCAAATTAAGGCAGTCACAGATGCTGATTGCAGTCCTGTAACTATCAGACGACACTCAAGACAAAAAGGCATGGTAAATAAAAAGCATAAACAAATTCCTCAGTTGCCTTCACGTCACAAGTTGGACCGCTTAAAGTTTGGTTGTGAATACCAAACATGGGACGTTGAGAAGTGGAAGAAAGTCCTGTTTTCTGATGAGAAAAAATTCAATCTCGATGGTCCTGCTGGCTTCCAACTATATTGGCATAACAAAAACATGCCTCCTGAAAGTTTCTTTGCACGTCATAGTGGTGGAGGGTCCCTAATGGTATGGGGTGCCTTTTCTTACAGAGGGACGATGGAGATCCAGGTGATTAACATGCTACAAAAAGCATGTTTGATGACGGAGAGCCATTGTTTGTGTGGGGATGGATGGTTATTCCAACAGGATAATGCTGCAATGCATGCTGCAAGACGGACCTTGACCTTTCTACAAGAAAATGGGGTCCATCTCTTGGGACATCCTGCATGCTCACCGGACTTGAACCCAATTGAAAATGTTTGGGGATGGATGACAAGAGATGTTTATTGAAATGGCAAACAATATTCAACAAAAAATGAACTTCGTGAAGCCATCTTCAGAAGCTGGAGCAACATCCCCCGCACCTTAATGGAAACGCTTATTTTTAGCATGCCCGACAGAATTTTTGAAATCATCAAAAGCAGTGGAGGTAGACTTCATTATTAAATTTGGTTGTTGAATATTTTCATACACTTTTTGTACAATTTCGTAGAATTTTTGTCTCTGATCTTATAATTTTGATCATGTGTAAATTGCCTCATTTTATAAAAATGTAAATTTCTAAATAAAATGTTTGGAATGTAGCTTTTTGTTTCCATAAGCTTTTAGATTGTAGTATTGGTAACCTTAAGTGGGAGGAGTTTAAAATCTATCCGTAAAAAAAAATTTCTTTTTAAAGATTTTTAAGTGGTCTTAAATTTTTGATCGGGAGTGTAGTTTGTATATGTTCTAAAGTATAATAAGTTGAAGATTTGGGTAAGATGCATAGTGGGACTCTATAGAGTCTCATTATGTATCTTACCAAGATAATATTAAAAATTGACATGCCTTGACACCAGACAATTCTGCTTTCTTTCATGACACAAATCTTCAACTCTACAGTTACCTAATTCTTGTTTTTGATTGAACAATATCGACACACCTACAAGCATCTTCTATTACCACCCCTTCAGCTTCTAAATAACCATGAATTCATCTTATATTTTCTAAATAAATCTTTTTTCATAATTTATTTTAAACTATCACCTGAATAAAAACAATATTTTTCTGAAACATGGAAATTTTTATGTAGTGATATAATGCTTATAATAAAAAAATTACAGTATTAAGCTCTACTTTGTATTGAGCATGCTTTACAAAAGCTTAAACAGTGCGTTTTAATCTACCTGTTCTTTCACTTTCTGAGATTATAGATATATATATATGGAAATTTTTCTTTTTTTCTTTTCTTTTTTTCTTTTCTTTTTCTTTATCCTTCCCTCCTTTTCCTTCTGTTTTGTTTAACCCAATTCTCAATTGAACACCACTTCCTATTCCATCCTTTAACCCCTTTTCCCTTTGTAAAGCTAGACAAAGCCAAATTTTCCAATTTTTTTACTTACAACTCTATCTAAAAGTAAAATTGTCCAAAATCTAAAAATAGACATTGATTGCTAACCGATTTTTTTGTCACGTAAATTTTTTAATTCTTAACCTTCATTCTTTATTTCTTTTTTATTTCATTTTGAAATGTGGTAGTTGTTGATGAGATGTGAAATCTCTCTTTCATGTTGAAATGATCATTCAACAGTTTTGAACATCGAAATTTATTTTATTTGATAATTGGCTCTGTAATTTTAATTACATTGAGCTCGCCACCTGTATCATTTTTTAATATTAAAATATTAATAAGGATCGGGTCTTGGGATTTAGCTTCCTACTTTTCCTTTTGGATTAAAGTTATTTTAATATATATATATATATATATATATATATATATATAGTGTGTGTGTGCGCAATGGATAAAGAAGTTTTATTTTATGTTTTTAATTTCATGCATACACAACAAAGAGAGTTAGGCACAATCTGTGAGAAAAAGAGCACAATGACACAATTCACTTTGCCAGAAATTTGGAAACAGCGTACTGTACTGCTTGGCATTCATGCCAGAAACACTAATACAAACATTTCAGGGTGTTTGGGTGTCAATCTGAGGAGAGTACATAGGATTCAAAAAGAGTTGGGTCTAATGATTATTACAATGGTATGGCAATTCAGAAAACTCACACTGATCATTCCCAAATTTGGTGGTAAAGGCCTCAGACTTAACAAGTGTCTTGAGGAGGTAGTGCTGCCGAGTCAAGAGATTACATCTAGCCATTAACTCCCCCAGACTGCAACCCTCTTGATTATTACGTGTGGGCACAGTTGAGCAAGAGAACAACAAAACTCCTTGTAACATCAAAGATGAACTGAAAGCAAGGTTATGGCAGCATTCCCCAACATAAAGAGACTATCCAGAAGAGTTGTAAGAGATTCCAAAGTCATCTAGAGGCCATGGTTGAAGCCAATAGTGATTCTATTGAAGAAATTTACTCTTTAGTATTTAAAGATATTTTTGTGCAATTTTGGCAAATATATCTTAAAATGATATGCCAGTGTTATTCCAATTTTTGTATAATTTACACAACACTTTAACCATCTCACTCTGCATATATAAAATGAAGTACTAAAGCTAGAATTTCCAACATTTGTACACTAATATGAAACTGCAATAGAAATATTTGCTCGTAATATGCTAGACTTCAGCAACACCCAAATAGTATATTTTTATAATTCCCAACCCAAGTTTAAATAAAGCATTCATTAAAAAAGGAAAAAGTTTCCTCTTTGGTATAGCAAGAATTTAAACAAGTCAATGGATACTTAAATTCATTACACTTAACAAATTATAGAAGGCATTAAGAAACTAAGTCAAAAAAGCAGACAAAAAAAAAACAACAAAAAAACTCCTTAAGCAGTTAATGATTGATAAGAAACAATTATCAGGAGTTGTCTGCATGAGGTAATAATTAAACTAGCTAGACAAACTTTTCAATGGTAGCAAGTGTATTTAGTTTTGTAAAACACAGCATTTAGGACATCAAAATTTCTGTGATCTCTTAATCAAGTCATGCCCTATTAGTTGCTTGGCTGACCCATCAGCAAGTGGATGATATGAACACCCCAGAAGAATCCTGAGAGGCACAATTAACACAGGAATTCATTAGAGACTTCACCTGGACAGAATCTAGGCTTGAGATAGATTGTTCCCTCACGTTTTTACTAATTACTAAAATTGCATAACATACAAGTTATAAAAAATGAAAAATATTAAAAACCGTTTATTAGACTTAAGCAGAATACCAAAAAATTCATTTTCTTATTATATGCTTAAATGCAAGTAGAGTTAAAAGTAAAAACAAGACGATTTTAATAATGGTTGCTGGCAGATTCAACCTATGCTATCTATCTAAGTACCTCATTTGGAACAAAACAGTTTTCTGCTTAAAGGGAATAAATTTACTTTTAGGTAATAAATTTGGAGGTATAATGAGATAACTAGTTGGTAGTACACAAACGATAGACAATTAACTGTACATTCATTTTATCAGATTTAAATCATTGGCAATGTGAAAAATTTTCCACAAAATTAAAGTTCTTTTTTTGTATGCAATGGTAACAATTGTTAAAAATGGCCTAATCACAGAACAATATAAACAGTGTTAGTCTGATTTATGTTAACTTTTCTAGCCATAAAAAAATTGTTCTATGAAAATATTGTTTTGTATCAATAATTAACACAAATCAGAGTGTTTTTTTTTCAATACATTTTTAAAAAGTAAACTATAAGAGAAATATCTTCAGTCTTTATATGATTCATTTTTTAAGTCAGCATTAAAGAAATCACTCAAAAGATGATAGACCAACTTACCAACATCAGAAGAAACTGGATGTTTTCGTGTACCATTATCTTCATGGTCAACAGGCTGACTAGTTAATGACAGCATTATCACCTGGGCCACAACAGTTGATTGTTCTTTTAAATCACTATATAGGTTAAGTTCTTTATCAACAGCTCGTTGCAATACCTACAAGTCAAGAAGAAATTGTTTCATATTTGTGTTTATTTTCACTTCTATTCAATGAATACTAGACATTTTTTGTTAGTTAAAAACAATATGCAAAAGACTTTTAAAAATAAGACTTTTTAAAGAAAAAAAAATTCATTCAAAAAAATTTTTTCCATTAAAACTTCAAAAATAATACATAGGAAAATTTAAAATAAGTCTTTCTTAAAAACAATGACAAATCAGTATTATTAATCTGAACCAATCTGAAATAAAAAAAAAAGGAGTCAAATTATATCTGCAATGTTTTTTTAATTATACAATGCTGCCAATATTACTTAAGAACACTATTGTTATTTTGTGGCCTCAAGATATATTCAATAAAAATATCTTATAGTGATAAATAAATTCCCTTCTCTTCTCTTTATAAAATGACTAATAAATATTTGATAGAACTATTTTGCTTGTTGTCACAAAGGTTTCATTTTATTAAATATGCCATGCTTTAGCTAGTCAACTTAAGTGGATTAAAGATAAAAATCCTTGTAAAACAGATAATTTTAAGCTTTAATTCTTAATGGCTGATTACACTTGCAATAATCATTGATAAATTATTTTATAAATTTTTCAAAAGGAAAGGTGAACAAAAATACTGTCTTAGTTTCAAAATACAGACATAC
>JBBBDQ010001116.1:2937500-3125000 GCA_037127315.1 Ascarosepion bandense
TTTTTTTTATTATTGTTTTGAATTCAGATGTTTGAATTTTTAATATAAAAAAGCTAGATGACTGAATTTCCCCACACACTTATAGTCTACAGGTGTACAAGTTTGCTCTATGCTTGGTAATTGGTTAATCTAATTCTTTACTTGTATGTCTTGAAGCAAATTTCTTTAAAATGAACAAATCAACAAGTTTTTGAATTTGATAAATTCATAAACTGTTAGATTTTAAGTTAGAGTTTAATGTTTTTTAAGTTTTTATTAAATATAAAAAGCAATATAAAAATCAAATATAGATCAATGTGATTGCCATATAAAGATTTTTTTTTTCCCCAAATACTAAGTCTAGTGATTTTTTCTTATTAAATCATTTAACAAAGAACTTCTCTTAAGTTACAAGTACTCATTTTTTTCTGAAGATTATCAAGATTAAATCAAAAACACTTGCGATAACAAAAATGAACTTTTGAACTGAAAAGTTTGCTGGGCAATAATTATGAAATCACAAACATGATAAAATATAAAGATTCAAATATTAAATTACCCAACAGGAAATTGATAATTTTAATATGGAGGGAGGAATAATTTATCATATATTATTTTCTAATTATTCATAAAAATTTGATTTAACTATTTTTTTTTTTTTTAAAATCAAGAATCATGTAGTTTTTCAATTTGTAATCTTCATACTTTCTAAAGCTAAAAGCTTGGCTATCATGAAACAAACCAAAAAAGAAAAAAATAGTGAATAACACTCAATTTCAAACATTTGCAATTAGAAATTTCAGTTTAGAAAATCAGGAAAGAGGTCAACTAAAGCAATTAATAAAAACTTGAATTTGTAGTGGAAAGTGATGGAAAGCATTCAAGGCAAACTACAATGCATCAATTAAAACCATTTCAAATTATTATCAAAGAGTGATTGGTAAAAAGTTTAAAAAAATAAAATTAAAACTCATTCAACTGGTTCCATTTACACTGAATGAGGAACAAAAATAAAAAATTCCACATGTATGGAAAGTACATTAATCTTATTCAATGACAAGAAAATGTTTCTATTGTATTATATCATTCCTTGTAATGAAAAATGGGTTTTGCATAAACAAAGTTGAACTTCAACCAGCTGGATGTGAAGGAGAAGCTAAACTATAAAATGAAAACTGATCTCTGGAAGCTTATGTTGAGTGTTTGATAGAACAAGTGCTGTTTGATATATCATAGCTTCCTACAAAGTGTCCAAAATGTCCATTTTAATGAAGAAGAAAAAAAAAAAAGAAAAAAAGATAACATTCTTCCATATATCTACACTCACTACCAGCTGCAAAAGTAATTTTTTTTTTTTTTTAATCATATCACCCCAAGCAAGTCGAAAACGCCACTGATGTGCAGGGGGCTATGTAAGAGTGAAAAGATTGGAAAAGAGAAAGGCGGAAACCACATCCTAAACAGGGAACAAAGGATGAGCCTCTACACCTGTTCAATAGATGTGGGTGGAGTGTGAACCGGGCAACAGTTTAGTCTATCTACTCCAATTATATGTGACTAGAGTTGAATTAGTTGAAGATGCAGGGTTAATTACTTCCTACCAATTCAGTACAAATTATCAATTCTTCCAAGCAATTAGAACTCATCCTTACAAATAGGGCACAATGTTTGATAGAGCAACAAGAGACTAAACTAAAATGATAAAATAATTAAGGTGATGTATCACATATGTTCAAACCTCAACCTAACCATGACTTAAGCAGTAAGAGTGAGTAAGTAATACAAGCCTTTAAGACCCCTTTCCTCAAAGTTCTGTTCGGGTTGCACCAAGATGCAGGTTAGTTATGTTTGTCTATGCAGGTTGTTTTTGAAAACAACAGAGATGGGAAAATCAAATCAAGAAAATAAATTCCTTTCAAAGCAATACCTTAAATAAAAAAAAAAAAAAAAAAAAAAAAAAAAAATCGACCTGTCTTAGAGTGCCTGAATAAAAGCTGATAAAGCATACACAATTCCTAGACAGAGATATAAAAAAAATATTTTGACTCTGAGCAGTCCTAATCCCTCTTCCAATATTGGAAACTAAAACAAGTCAGGATATCAATGAATTATCCACCAACAAAGGGTTACCAGACTGTCAGTAGCCTTAAGATTCAAGAGGACCCAGACCTAAGTTACATGGGCATGTGATACATGACATTTCCACATATATTCACAAACATACAAAAGGCAGACAAATCGCAAGACATCAAACAGTACAGATGAAGTAATGCTTCAAAAGTGTGTTCATTCCAAAGTAGAATTGCCAGCTACATTCAACAACACAAAACCTTGGGTTCATCTCCATCAGTTGCTTGCTTATGTAGAAACAGAGTCAGTCAACTCACAAAAAGTACAAATTCCTTTGATAAATATGTCTTTCTTCAATGCATTAAACACTCAGATAAGAAAATGCTGTAATTGCTGAACAAATAACACAACAATTAAATTAGAAAACTTCTAAAATCTGTGTTAGCGTTAAGAAATGAAGCAACCTCTAAAATGGTGCAATAAATGTGTACTTCTAAATGTATGTGGCACAGTATCCACAAAGGTAACATAACAGTCAAGACAAATCTGCTGGACAACACATACAAGATGGTTGCCAGTCTCAGACAATGTTGAGAGGAAAAGGACATCACAAAGAGCAAGCAGGGTTTGTAACAGACAAGGATTTTTCTAATCAGGATCAAAGAAATCTTCAATTTACCTGTTGATCTATAAACTGACCAGTAGAGAATATTTTGATTGAATAATGTTTTTTTTTCCAGTAGAGTTTAATAAAATCAAAATTCTATATTGAGCAATTTAACAAAGTATAAAAACTGACAAAACAGAGTTCATCGCTGAAACAACAATTTTAATCTGTGATAGTGATAGTGCAAAGAAAATTAGTGAGCAAAACAGTCATTTCATTCTGATGACAATCCATTTGAGAGATGTATAATTAAAAAAAAAAAAAACAAAAAAAAAAAATGCCAAGTTTTGCCTAATCTTAAACATGAAATGTTTTTTTTCCGCTTTAAAAATGAACACAATCCAAATTTTTTTGAATAGAGATTTTCTTTCTACAACCAAAATGTTGAACTGTAAAACTTGCCTGCTAACAGATTTTGCATTCAAAATATTAACTCTAAAATGTAAATTTTGATAAATGTATCAACAGATACATTGATGTTGCTGTTGGAGAGGAAATTTAATGTTTGAATTTTCTATTAATTTTCACAGGTTTTTATATTGCATGTTAAGAATTTTTGCTCTGCAACTACACAAATAGAAAATGGAAGTTCTATTGAGGATCAGAGGAGCCAGTGATAAGAAATTGTTTAATTACCTAAGAATCCAAAATTTTATGATTGTTCAGAAGAGAACAATTCATAAGAGACTAGAAATGGAGACTTGTCATTTAAGATATAGAGAATTTACTTTATGGAACTCTTATAAAAATATTTTAGAAATCTAAATTCCAAATTTTGAAAAATTGGATTTTCTAAAATTCAAAAGGAAAAAAAAAATGATTTTCAACTTTTCTTTTACATTTTCAAACTGTCTCTGAGCCAGTTAAATTTATTCTTACATTGAAATTTTCTTCACCCATAAAATATTTGTTTATTTCTGGTTCAGCTATTACTTGTATTTTTTTTTTTTTTCAAAGTATATTTTAAATCAGACACAAAATGGCTTAATTGACCAACATGTAAAGAGGTGTTTATAATAAACAGTGACATAAATTGTTTTCTTTCTGACTAAAACATTTGGCTGTAAAACAGTATTTTATCACTTTTCTATTCTAAACTGAAATCTCCAGATGCCTATTGTTTCAATATGCTACACACATATAGAATTAACTTAAAAGAAGGCTAAATTCTTGGCATGTTCATTGAGAAATAAACTCCCATTCTTTTTTTTTTTTTTATCAGCATACATTCCACTTTATAATGAGTAGGTGCTAACAGTATAATGTTTTATTGTGCCTTCATTCTTTACTGCCACTTGCAAGTGTTGCTGTTCTTGAGAATATAGGTACATATATTAAGTAGAGCGTCTGAAAGGAAATTTTCATGAGATTCTTTTCATAACATCTTGGATCAATAGCAAAGAATTTTTCTTTTACCTCAGGAAAAACCTCAAGGTTAACATTAGCAAAATTATCCTACATATAATAAAAGAGGATTGAATAGAAAAACTCAGTAAGCATACTTGTGACATGTTTACTTCTCCCACTGCCAATGTCCTGTATCCTAACATGGTGCGGTTCTTGTATTTCTTCCTGCGCTGCAACATAACTTGGAGTTTGCTGCCATCACGTTTAAGGAAATGTGGATACTGCAAAATAAGACATTATAAATTATAGTAAATCCAGAAAAGAAAAACAGACAATAATGAAACATATTTCACTTCTATTTCATGATTGTACAGTACTATGTGAACAAGTATTTTGCAGTTGCATATCAAATATTAACATGTTTTTTTACAAGCTTGAGTTCATAAAAGCAATGACACCTGAAAAGATTTTTTGATGATAGAATGATCATGTTATAAAGAACAAATGAACAAGATAAAATAATTATATACAGTATGTGCATAAAAAGTTCTAAGGATTTCAATTCTGAATGTAAGCAAAGATTGGAACTTGTGTAAAAAGATTTTAAACAGATATTCTTAAAGGTGGGCAGAAAGGAATAACAGGTTACAATATGAAGAGGGAGGGGCATAAGGGGGACAATGTAAGGGGGCTAAGGTACAATGTGAAGAGGGGAGGGGGCTATAAGGTACAATGTGAAGAGAGAAGGGGGCTATAAGGTACAATGTGAAGAGAGAAGGGGGCTATAAGGTACAATGTGAAGAGAGAAGGGGGCTATAAGGTACAATGTGAAGAGAGAAGGGGGCTATAAGGTACAATGTGAAGAGAGAAGGGGGCTATAAGGTACAATGTGAAGAGAGAAGGGGGCTATAAGGTACAATGTGAAGAGAGAAGGGGGCTATAAGGTACAATGTGAAGAGAGAAGGGGGCTATAAGGTACAATGTGAAGAGAGAAGGGGGCTATAAGGTACAATGTGAAGAGAGAAGGGGGCTATAAGGTACAATGTGAAGAGAGAAGGGGGGCTATAAGGTACAATGTGAAGAGAGAAGGGGGCTATAAGGTACAACGTGAAGAGAGAGGGGGCTAAGGGGTACAACGGGGTGGAGAGACTAAAAGGTCCTGAAGAGAGAGAGGGGACAACGGGGTACAACGTGAAGAGAGAGAAGGGACAACGGGGTACAACGTGAAGAGAGAGAAGGGACAACGGGGTACAACGTGAAGAGAGAGAAGGGACAACGGGGTACAACGTGAAGAGAGAGAAGGGACAACGGGGTACAACGTGAAGAGAGAGAAGGGACAACGGGGTACAACGTGAAGAGAGAGAAGGGACAACGGGGTACAACGTGAAGAGAGAGAAGGGACAACGGGGTACAACGAAGAAGAGAAGGGACAACGGGGTACAACTGAGAAAGGGGACAATGTGAAGAGAGAGAAGGGACAACGGGGTACAATGTGAAGAGAGAGAGAGAGAGGGGCAACAGGGTACAATGTGAAGTGAGAGAGAAAGAGGGGGCAACAGGGTACAATGTGGAGAGGGAAAGAGGGGGCAACAGGGTACAATGTGGAGAGAGAAAGAGGGGGCAACAGGGTACAATGTGGAGAGAGAAAGAGGGGGCAACAGGTTACACTGTGGAGAGAGAAAGAGGGGGCAACAGGTTACACTGTGGAGAGAGAAAGAGGGGGCAACAGGTTACACTGTGGAGAGAGAAAGAGGGGGCAACAGGTTACACTGTGGAGAGAGAAAGAGGGGGCAACAGGTTACACTGTGAGAGAAAGAGGGGGCAACAGGTTACACTGTGAGAGAAAGAGGGGGCAACAGGTTACACTGTGGAGAGAGAAAGAGGGGGCAACAGGTTACACTGTGGAGAGAGAAAGAGGGGGCAACAGGTTACACTGTGGAGAGAGAAAGAGGGGGCAACAGGTTACACTGTGGAGAGAGAAAGAGGGGGCAACAGGTTACACTGTGGAGAGAGAAAGAGGGGGAACAGGTTACATGTGGAGAGAGAAAAAAAGAGACGAACAGAGAGAGCACTGGGAACATAACATGAGAGCGCCAGAAACATGGCACGTGGAGAGAGAGCACCGGGAACGTACAATATGGAGGAAGAGAGAGAGATGATGAGAATTAAAAACTGCAGTAAGAGAATATGACGAAAAAATGCAGTGGAGAAGGAAAACTGAAAAACATCAAATTCTAATAATGTAATCAACAGAGGCGAGAGATATTCAACTGCAAATAAATTACATCAGCAGATTATATTTCATATCACTATTTAATGCATCACAAACAAACTATAAACTGAATATCACACAGAGGAATTTCAGTTTAAAATCATGAACATCTACCTTGATTCAAACCATTCATATATATTTGTGTTTCTGTCTTTTACAGACTGTTATATTGAATGAAATAGAAGTTATTACAGATCGTTTTATTAATATTACTTTTGTTCACCTGTAAAGAAATTTCTTCTGAAATGATCAAATCAGGTTTTAAAAAAAATGTATGACACAGGAATTAAGATATCATTGGGTGCCCTTGATGTATATAATCCCTTAGCCTAATGATGTCCCTCCACACATACACATTTTTTTTTATATTCATCTTCGTTAGAAATCAACAAACATGAATTTCATTCCAGACTTCTAAACAAAGTTAAATCAGCATCAATTTTCATTTCCTAGTTAAGTCATGTTTATTAACTCACCAATATGTTAAATGTGCAAAATTTCACAGCAGTGTTTGATAAATAGAGACTGAACAATAAAAAAGGAATTTTTTGGGAGAAGGAAATAAAGAAATCTTTGAAAACTTTTTCATGCACTTAATCTCAACTAGCAATCAATTCATGTTATATAGAAGAGAAAAACAAATTATTAAATGAAATGTACCTGATTTTTTCAACAATTACAATTATTGAAAATTTAAAAATATATTAAAATTGAGTTTGCAGAAAAAAATGTGAATACAAATGAAAAAAGAATTGAGTTTTAAGATTTCAGTATCAAAAATTTATCTTTTCTATAGTTTATATAAATGTCTTTTCCTGTTATAGTTTTCTTTATCAAAAACTAGCAGTATAGCCCAGCATTGCTCGGGTGTAATGAAAGCTTTAAAATTAATCCATGGTCCTGGAGCTCAGACTCTTTGGATGTTAGCACGAAAGTTGTTTCCAGTTAAAGCGAAACAGTAGACTGAAAGAAAAATGAATGGATGTAAGTCAGATTTTGATTTCCTGGTATCGATATCAAATGTTTTTTCGTCGTAAACTGAACTTTGAAGGCTAAATAAGTCATCTGAGTAAATGGTATCATGGCTGAGACTAAGAACTACACTTATACCTAATTAGAGCCAAACCTGAAGCAAAAATTGAAACTTATGAATATCATTTCTTATGCCTTTGTCTATGAATGTATCAAATTTTATTAAAATCGGACCACTCCTATAACCTTCTATAATTTTTTCGATTATCGATTTTCGATATTTATCAGGAGTATCTCAACACAAAACCTAGCTAAGAAGACTCACAGACGCTTATAGTACAATTGTGTAAATTTTCAAGAAAATCGGTTCAGCCATTTCGGAATCTATAGGTAACCGACACACACACACACACACAAAGTTCCATTTATTATGGGTTAAATCCTGGGTTAAAAAGCAATATATTTTTAGATATTTTTGTTTGTCAAAATTTTAGAGTATATTTGCAACAGAGTAAATGGTAATAAAATAGTATTTTTACAGAGCAATTCATTTGCACGAGTTGCAAATTTATTTCATCAGAAGTAACTTACACAATATAAGAAGCAAAGATAATTAAAATGATTATATAATAATATTTCCTCTTTTCATAAAGCCTTGATGAAAAACACTCACCAGTCACTTTATTACACATACCCTTCTACTACCAAATTGAGCCACCTTTTACTTTTTGAACTGACAATTTTTTTTTAAATGAATTCAACAATGTTTTCAGAACACACTTTTGAAATGTGGATCCATACAGTTATTATAGTATCTTGCAATTATTCTAAAAGATTGCTCATCTGGAATTTGAATTTTCCTTTCTATCACAACCTGATCCTAGGTACTCTATGGAATTAAAATCCAGTGACTGTGTTGGTCACTTTAACCTTTTTAGCATTAACCCACCTAGTAAATATCAATGTTTAACCTGCTGTAGCCTGCCATATATATTCAATCCTGGGCTAAAAAGCAATTGGAGTCTAACCGTACTGATGAGCTGTGATACAGCGAAACAGATCTGTCAGTGGATGACTATATATATATATATATATATATATATATATATATATATATATAAATAAATTGCTTTTTGGTCATAATAAAATTAGATACATACACATTAGTATAAGAAAGTGTTCAATACAATTATATTGTAAAACTTTTGAATATTCGTCATTTGTAAACAAGTTATTACACAACCTAGGTTTCCACCATGAGTGGTGTTTTCAGGTGATTTGCAATAACTGATTTTGCCGGCTTTTTTTAAGTCTACCTAACAAGGGATTTTTGAACACACAATTTTTAAAATTACAAGAAATTATAACATTTTCATCCCTGCTTGTATGAACCTAATAGGTATATTTTGGTATGGTTACACTTAGTCATAATTTCTGTTCTTTCATTCAATTCATTTTTGTTTGGAAATAGCATAATCGCTAACTTTTTTTTTCTGGCACAGTCTACATATTTTGCCACTGTTCTAAAGCTTGGCTGTTTTCGCTATACTCCACGTTATGTCTGGGTCTTTTCCATATTTTAATTTCAATTTCCACACGTGGCTAGCCAATTTTGTACAATTCTCCAAGTTTTCTATTTTAAATGTAGACTTGTGATTGAATCACCTGGTCTTAAAGGTATCTTTGATTGACCCCAAATATATTTTGTTTTGACCATTTAAAAAAATCAGTTATTCAAATCACCTAAGACACCATTCATGGTACAAACCTAGGTCGCGTAATAATTCATTTACAAATAAAATTATATATATATATATATATATATATATATATATATAAATACACACACTCTCTGACATAGTATACAACAACATCATTACAAACAATGTGACATTGAAAGCCGATATTTATGGGGCTGATTTTAGCGTTACTGAATGCTGAAGGATTAACACTGAAATTCACTGTTGCGTTCTATTAAATTTATTTTTATTTCACACAGTGCATGCTTTTTCTGGAAGTGGTTATGAGAGGATAGATGCCCAGCAATCATAAATTGAGAGTCAGTAAAAATAACTAGGCAGGATGTGGAATTCAAATGATCTTTTGTTGATATGAAGGATCTCAATTTATGCCAAGAAAATATTCCCCATAATGTTACACCACCACCACCACCAGCCTAAACTGTTTTACAAGACAGTTTGGATCAATATTTTTATATTGATTACACTAAATCTTAGCCCTACCATTCAAATATCATAACAGAAATTGAGACTCATCAGACCAAGCAATGCCCCCCACCCCCAATCTTCTATTATAGACATTTTCGTTTTAAGAAGTTGCAACTTAGGTTGTCTGATACTGCTATAGCCCTCCTCTTTGTTAATCATTTCATCCAAAGCAAGGTGATAAAGCCACTAAGACAAGTGGCTACTGAGTATGAAATAATCAGAGAAAAAAAAAAAAAGGGAAACAACAACAAAAAAAAAAACACACAAATGAGAAGTACAAGAGAAGAAAATTTATAGTTGCATTCACCAATGTCAACTGTAAAATGTTGAGACTTAAATTCCAATTTAGCATTGTGCTTAAATTTAAAGTTGAGATACCAAATCAAAAACACTCATTAGAACAATTACCATGAAAATATTTATAGAAAAAGCACAAGGAACTTATGTTATAGTAGTGGGAAATGGACTGATAACCTAATAGATTCTTTGGATTTTATCAAGAATTTTTTAAATACATATCATAATTAGAGCAGATATGACAGCAATATTCAATGCAAGGATGAATGGTAAGACTTATGTGTGAGGGATTTTGGCAAAAATAATTATCTGGCACAGTGAATCAACTTTACTAGCAGCATAATATTTAAGATAAGATTTAAGATATTTAAGATAAGATTTAATAACTGATTCAATATAAGTGTTCCACTTCATATCAGTGGAAAATGTTAGACAAAAAGCCACAATGTATCACTAACTTGGAGGCTGGCAAAAAAAGATTCTCCAAGATTATTAAAAAAGAGCAGTTTTGTTTTGGAGAGATTAAAATTACTAAGCCATTTCTTGCCCAAATTAGCAAAAGATTGAAGTTCATTTTTGACATCAGCTGCCAATTTTACCTTATCAAACTGATCAGATTTACCATTAACACAAGAGTAAATATTTGTGTCATCAGCATGGATACAGAATTGAGAACTGGTGACATCGGGAAGATCACTGATGAAAATTATGAATGACATAGGTCCCATGATAGAACTCTGAGTTACACCCACATTAATGCAAAATGATCTAGAAGAATGGTTGTTCAAGACAACTTTCATTTTACAATTTGATAAGAAAGATTAAATCTGATATATCCCAGGAGGGGATAATCAGGGAAAAGAATAGTGCAAGAATAATACTTAACACTGAAGATATATGAATAGGGATTTATTATAGCACAGTACAATAAACCAATAGACAATACAAGGACACCAACAAATAATAACAGGTATAACAATCAAGTAGACAATGTCTCTGCCTAGGACATATGCGTCCATCTCATGAAGAATGCTTCTGTCTAGTGACATATGCTCTTGTCTAAGGACGATGGCTCTAGTTCGTTCTAGTCACAGTCTTTTATAGACTGGACCATATCCATTCCAAGGTAGGACAGGATATTCCTCTACAACAAAATCAAATCAAAAATTTGTTCAGAAATGCAATACCCTGTCAACAATAACACATCAGCAGTTGGACTAAAGAAGTGAAAACAATACTCTTTGCCTGAAAGAATACCCTGCGATGTGAAATGCATAACCGAAAAATTGGTTAGAGCCTCTAGGACTTTGCCAAAAAGAGGTAAAAGACTAATAGGTCAGTAGAAGGAGTCAACAATTTGCCACACTTCTTAAAAGATGGAACTACAGTAGCGGATTTCAAATAAACAGTCAATCAAGAAGCAGCAAGGCATTTAATGTAGAGTTTAGAAAACAGGAGCCAATTGATGAACAAATTTTCTGAGAACTATTGCAGAGATACCCTCAAATCTGCATGTTTTGTAGGGGTCCAGTTTAAAGATGATAGCTGAAACCATGAATGGATCTAAACACATATCGCACAGTATAAACACCAATTCTAAATGAAAATTCAGGCAAAGATACTCCACATGAGTCAAAAGTAGAATTGGAAAAGAATTTATGAGAAATGTATTCTTCTTAATCAGTAGAAGATAACACATCAAATTGAGTGAAGAGAAAAGGGATAGAGGAGTTGCCCTTATTCAAAACTAATACAGAGTTAGTAGTAGTAACAGGACTGAAACTTCTTAGAAGCTATACAATGCCTCATTCTATCAGAAAAAACAAATAAAATAAAACTCATCATTGAGGTCACATTTACAATTATGAACAAATACAAACAGGCATCTGTTAATCATGTTACAGCCAGAAAAAGTGATTCTTGTGAGCTACAGTAGCTCAACAAACATGTTTAAACCAAGAAGTTTGTGGTTTTACTTGCTATTTCTGAAATGGCACAAAAGCATCAATGCTGGCTTTTACCAAAGAGAAAAAACCTCAGTGGCAGAATTCTCAATAGGAAGATTTAAAATTTCCATCCAAGAGGTATCCCTGAGAAAATCACAAAAGGAATCACAATTTTTACACTAATAACAAAGAAATTATGTGAATATCAGATATTTTGTCTAATATATTACAATCCTGAGAAGAAGGGGTGTGATAACAGAAAATAAGATAGCTAATAGAATATAATAAAGTAGAAAGCACCAAAAGAAGCATCAGATAATTCCAGGGATGCCATTAGAAGATTTTATTAGAGGTAAACATCAAGGCTATATATATATATATATATATATATATATATATATATATATATATATATCTATCCTAGAATCTTTTCAACAGAGAAAAATGGTCTGAACCAGAGAATTCATTGGTAGTAATAGAAGACTTTGAATTAGTTTCATTCAGTGATATCTCAAGAATGTTTTAAAAGAAAAGATTCTATAATACAGAAATTCATACAAATACTAAGAATATTGGAGAAAGAAAAGTTGAGAGGATAAGTGATTTTTTGTTTATGAGTTTACATGTAGCACATGAGATTTATTTTAATTTTTATAGAGAAAAAGGCTCAAATAGTTACTGGCCATCATCTATGGCAATACAAACTACCAGAAAGTGAATAAGACTAAAGCCTAATGTGGCCTCAGGGTTGCCTACCAGAAGTAAATACAGTAACACCTATCTATGTCCAACATGACACTACAATTACTCAGAGATTATGCAACTTTCAACCAGCCTCTCTATGCACTTTCAGAAATTACTATCAATAGTACTGTCAAAATGAAAAGTTACAGCTGCTGATCCATCAAATCACCAAAAAGTTAAAACCATGGAAGAAAGGAACTGGTAAACCACATCCTAAACAGGAAACAAAGGATAATCTACTCCTGTTCAATAAACATTGACATAGTACAAGCCAGGTGATGGGTTAACCTGTCTACTTCTATTAACCCTTTGTTACATATTGGTTACAATTGTAACCGATATGCAACAAAGGGTTAACCTGTTCACAGTACAGTAGGTTGGGTTATTTAATCAAAGTTAAGCAACGTGAGCCTGGTCAGTACTTAGATGGGTAACCGCTTGGGAATACCAGGCACTGTAAGTGTTCAGTGATGAATGTGCATTGTGGTGCAGTGGATGTCGGCTTGGAAAGAGAAATCGGTGTGCCAAGTTCAAATTCCAGTTGAGTACCCTGCATTCACTTAAGCACTGGTACCCTTGGGAAAGGTATTAATCCGTCACTTTCCTCCAGTTATGGGTTAAATAACAGGATGGGGTCTGGAGGCAACCCATACAGTGTTGGTGTCACAATAAAAACACCCTTGGTAGCCCTGGCAAAGCATCAGTATTCAGCTATTTGACAAGATTATGAAAACTGCACCAGGGTTCCAAATGTACAGAGAATACTGGAGGAGTGTAGTGAGTTCTATCTTGGCCGAGGCCTCAGGACAATGATGATTTAATCAAAATACAATCTCTAGGAAGGTTGTCAAGCAAAGCTTTTAGACCCTTATCAGGCAAAGGAGGAATTACTAAATTACCAAAACCTCTAAAGATTACTCCAGGCATTAAAATCTAAGGAATTTAATATAAAAGTAAATCACTTGAATTTCAAGAGCAAGATTAAATTTAAAATTAAAGTTTTTAACTTTATTGAACTCAAAGCAACAAATAATAGAAAATTAAGGAATTTCTCCTTTTCTAAAAACCTCATTAATAATTTCTTACTTTCATTAAAACTTTCACAAAAAGACTTTATACCTAAAGGCATTCCAAAGTCAAGTTTGATTTTGGCAAGGTTGATTAGACATAATCTACAATATTCATCTATAGCACTATATTTTTTTTGGGATGAATATCAGAGAAAACAAATCATCTGATATACCAATTATAATTCATTAATAACAACAGGAAAAATAATCAGTAAATAACAGACTAAAATAAATTTTATATAAAAATACGGATGACTATAGTATTTACGCTCTCACAACCTGATTGAGCACTCTGGAAGAATGGGGGACTTTGAAAACAGTAGCTACTCCGGCATATACGCATCGCTCATTCAATAATGAATTAGAACACTCTAGCTATTGAGTGTTTATAATGATATATGCACTAAAAAGTATGCCTTCTTCTACCGAACGTGCGTAGCCCAGAGGTAGAATCGCCGACTGACACAAATTCGGTCGGATTTCAATCCTGGGTTAAAAAGCAATCGAAGTCTAACCATACTGATGAGCTGTGATACAGCGAAACAGATCTGTCTGTGGATGACTATATATATATATATATATATATATATATATATTTAGGTAAGGAAAATCAGCTGGTTATGCTATCAGGGTCTAAACCTTGTCAGTTTCATCAGGTTATATAGGTCCAATTTTACTGCTACTGTTTAAAGTACAAGATGTTTGTTCAGTGATGTTATTCTGTATACATATTTTGTAAAAGCAGATATTTGATCTACTGTTGCCTTTCTATAAACTTGAACTCACCTTATCTTCTGTTTCATCAAAGCATTTCTTTTTCCAGAATTGCCAGTCACTGGAATTTTTTCTTTTACTGATCATTCTCTGTAAAACTTAGAGATGATTGCACATGAAAATCCTAGCAGATCAGCAGTCTTTGAAATAATCAAACTCTCCTACTTTGCATCAACCATGCTACATTCAAAATCACTTAAATAACCTTTCTTTTCCATACTAATGTATGAAATTATGTAGGTTGCCATGACCATGTTTAAATGTCTATATCCATTAAGTTGCTAGCACTTCATTGGCTAAGAAATTCACTTAAGAGAGAATTTATCCCTGTTTATATAAGTGAGTGTATATTTGGTACCCTTTGAGCTTGGATACACTTAAAATCTAACACCTAATTAACTATTTAACAATATCACTAGTTTAGGCCTAGATCTAAATTTGTTCCTTTCTCGTTTCCTCGACCAATACCTCTCATTTGTAAAAGTATGGTATCCAACTTTACACCAAACCTAACCCTTTCCTTCAGATTTTATTATCCTTTTAATGCCTTCTCATCTCAATTCAACAGGCAGGGAAAATAATCAAATTTATACACCACCTGGTAAAAATTTAGCATATGTACTTAATGCTAGTGGGTGGGTGTTGTGGTGCAGTGGATATCGGCTTGGAATGAGAAATCGGGGAGCTGAGTTTGAATTCCAATTGAATTCATTGCATTTACTTATGCGCAAATACCCTTGGAAAAGGCATTAGTCTGTCTCTTCCTTCCAGTTATGGGTTAAATAACAGGACAGATTGGGTTCTATAGCCATGGCTGGTAACCAGTCTACTGCAGAAAGTAATGGCAACCTACTGTGAGATAATCTTCTGCCCAGTCAGTCACGTCTCTTTCGAGACATGATCGCCCAAGCATGTATCACGTATGGCACTTAACTGACTTAATGTTATTTTTCTTCCTTTAAAAAGAAAACAGCAGCCCTTATCAGTCAAAAAGCTTTCTTGGCTTAACTTTAGCCATTTAAATATTCACACAAACACAGTGCTAGTTTCTCTTACTCAGCACATATCATTTCAGGAACACATGCAATTTCATTGTAACATGCTTAAAATTGTCTTAAATTTAGTATACAATTTAAAGATAAACAGGAACAAAGCACTGTATATACTACTCTGGCATTTTATGAATACTAAGGTGTTATGAACCAATATACATCTCTTGTTTCCATGATTATTTCAAGGTAATGTTTTTTTTTAAATATTTTTTTTTTCTACTCACTATATGTAATATATAAACTCACTTGACAATTACTGAAGCTTACATTGTTTAGAGTGCAATGCTAACCCTTTAGCATTCAACCCACCCAATAAATATCAGCTCTCAATGTTCAACCTACCATAACCTGCCCCATGTATATTCTGCCATAATATATGACAACATCATGGCAAATAACACAGGAAGCCATGCAAACAGTGAGACTTTGAGAACTAATATTTACAGGGAGTGTTGAATGATGAAAGGTTAAGTAACAATCTTTATAAATGATTTTGTACAATTTGAAGCACAATTTGGTTTACATTGTTATTTTTGTTTACAATAATATTCATAGTATATTTGGATACAAAGACTGAAGTTTTTTTTGTTTTTTTATCCAGTGCTACAATCAAGTTGATCAATTAGAAACACAAAATATCTAAAAAATAATGTGATCTGTTATAAATACAAGGAGAGGCCAATTACTTCTTAACATGACCAAAAAGTCAGTCAGTTAAGGGCCATACGTTAAACACGCTTGGGTGATCATGTCTCGAAAGAGACATGACTGACTGGGCAGAGGATTATCCCGCAGTAGGTTGCCATTGCTTTCTGCGGTAGACTGGTTGCCAGCCAAGGCTATAGAACCCAATCTGTCCTGTTATTTAACCCATAACTGGAAGGAAGAGACGGATTAATACCTTTCCCAAGGGTATCTGCGTGTAAGTGAATGCAATGAATTCAACTGAAATTCGAACTCGGCTCCCCGATTTCTCATTCCGAGCCGATATCCACTGCACCACAACACACATAAAAAAATTCTGACATTTGATCATATCTTGAGAAGTGTGTTGGTCTGTGAACTTTTCAGTACATCCATGTAACATTGAAAATATCCCATTTTACTTTTATTTAAAAAAATTAGTGAGAGTACTTTTAAGAGAGGATAATAAATTTACTCATTCTGTTACTTTGTCAATTTATTTTTAAGCATTTGGAATTAAAAGTTACTTTCTGCTGCAAAATAAAAAAGTAAGAAAATCATGTTTAAAGTTTGTCAAGTTTCAAAGTGCCATAACTTTTAATCTATTTAAGATAAACCACTCAATTTTTTTTAAAGCTAAAGCA
The DNA here is from genome assembly GCA_037127315.1 of Ascarosepion bandense. NCBI lineage: Eukaryota > Metazoa > Mollusca > Cephalopoda > Sepiida > Sepiidae > Ascarosepion > Ascarosepion bandense. The sequence continues at coordinate 2,954,247 of JBBBDQ010001116.1, forward strand.
TATACTTTAACATATAAACACACTCAACTGATTTTCACATACATGACAGAAAGTACTTCTTGTACTGAACACCTCAATTCTTTATAATATTCCAACAGGATTTTTAGCATTTTGGCTAGCAATAAAATTTAATATCTATAAATATAAAGAATTAATGAGGAAAAGTAAATACTACATTTTCTTAAATGTTTTTCAAACATAGTATTTGCATTAAACATGATATCAGCTTTACCATAAGATGCTGAAAAAATGGTTTATATTTCATATCTGCATTAGCACAAATATATGTGCATGTATTCTTAAGATTAAGTCTGGTGAGAATAAATTACAATTTTAATTTTACCAGGCTGCAACTTCCTAAGTACTAGAAAAGCATGTTTAGTCCTTCAATAAATCTAAGAATTTGAGGCAGCAGTATATGCTTTGGTAATTTAAGACACTGCTGTAGTCACCCATTATTCCCAAACTAAGAAAAAAAAAAAATTTTTTTTAAATGTAATTAAATTATGTAATTACCCCCCCCCCACTCCATTGGCAGCTGAAGAGTAGAAATAAAAGTTGATTCAAATGAGAATTTGAGAAAGAGGAAATAATTGACAGAGTATTATAACTGACAGATTCTGAAGATATACAAAACACTAACCTGGATCAGTCATATCAGTCACTCAGCTACTGTTTTTCTATTAGTTTTAAATATTTTAAACTTATTTTCTTCAATTACAACATAAGAAATAGAGAAATAAATAATATATTTTAATGGCATTTATATAAATAAGTATTCAGGACCCTAGCCAAAAATAAACTACAAGAAGAGCTGTTGTTGAAGAGAATGTAACTAAAAATCAAAATTTAAAGAAAGGTGATACATTGACTTTTTTAATCGTTACACTCCAAGCAAAGTGGGACCACCACTAGTGCACAGGGGGTTACAGTGACAAAAATACTGGATACAGGGGGTTTTGAAGAAAGGATAAAAGATGGACAGAATTCTAGAAGATAGAAAATGGCAATTGACATTGCGTTTAAATTTTTGGATATTGTAACTACAAGGGAAACAAGTCAACAGAAGAGATTTCCACAAGTGGGAGAAAAAAAAAAAACTGAGTAGAAGAGGCAGAACTATTCCAACAGTAACAGGGTGGAACCTAGATGTCAATCTGGTAACACATTTAAATTCATGTTGTTGGGGCACTAAGAAAAAGAAGCTTGTCAGAGCAGTTGCCATGAAAATATTCAAAGAAAAGACAGGAAAACCACGTCTTGTTAATGACCCCCCCCCCTAGATATGGTAACAATGCATAGACAAATGGTAGATTTATAAATGTGCCAAATGGATTCTGACAAGAAAACCTTTCTGGCCCAACACAGAAACGTAACCTTCCTAGCAGTAGATGCAGCTATAGATCCAATATATTTGTTCTACTTTAGATTGTTGAAAAAGTAAGGCCAAGGAAGTGCAGTGTGTTGCTCTCAAGGAGACTCACATCAGCTATGCTGATGGCTGGCAGGAAAATTTTTCTATGGTGGTTAAAGGAGAGCAGTTTTGTTTTGGAAGCATTAAAATTTACAAGCCATTTTCTGACCCAGTTAACCACTGATTAGAGGTCCATTTCAAGAGCAGCAGCTAGGTTTACTTTGTCAGCCTTAGCAGATTTCCTATTGAGATGGGAGTAAATGTTAGCATCATCTACATAAATGCCTATGAACGATAAATAGGTGGGACCTTGATGCCAATCTAGTAGCATGCGTAAATACATGTGGTCAGAGAATCAGTGGAAAAAGTTTGTCAGAGCAGTCACAATGAAAATACTTGTAGAAAAGACAGAGGTCAGTGAGAAAGTGACTGAAGGCAGGCTGCCAAGGTGAGGATCAATTATATTGCAGATCTTCCTTTGGATTTTGTTGAGAATCTCAAGATGAATAGCAGGAGCACTCAACCAGACATGGCAACAGTATTCAATGTACAGATTAATGGTAGATTTATGTGTAAAATGGATTCTGATAAAAAAAAATTCCTGGCTCAACACAGACGAAACCTTCCTAGCAGTAGATGCAGCTATGGATTTGATACAGTCATTCCATTTAAGAGAGTGAGGCCAAGGAAGCGAAATATATTGCTCTCTTGGAGAATAGCATCTTCCTTTCTGATTGTAAAAAGAAATGTTTCTTTTTGATGGTTAAAGGAGAGCAGCTTTGTTTTGGAAGCATTAAAATTTACAAGTCATTTCTTCTCCCATTCAATCACAGATTAAAGGTCCTTTTGAAAGGCAGCACCCAGGTTTACTTTGTCAGCCTTGGCAGATTTCCAATTGAGATGAAAGTAAATAGTGGTGTCATCTGCATAGATGTCTAGTTGGGAAATATTTACATCAGGGAAGATCACTGATGAAGATCAGAAAAACAGTAGAACCTAAGAGCCTTGAGGAACAGCTGTGTTTGTATGCAAGAATCTGGAAGCTTACCTTCCAGACCAAAACAACCTTCATTTCACGATTTGATAGGAATGATTGGATTCAATTAAACAATCGTCCAGAAATACCATAGCTCTAAAGTTTGGATAGAAGGTTAGTATGCCAAACCCTGTCAAATGCTTTTTGAGATATCAAGCAACAGTTTGAGCTTCACTGTTCTTATCAAGTGCCTAGTGTGTGTATATATATCTGAGTGAATAAGGAATGAAGAAAAATTTATGTCAAAACAATTTAAAACAGTGCTTGATATATAATATAGAGCTGTGAATATTTATTATAAATTATATTTTAGAACATGTACGTTTTTTTTTTATATATATCCACTACAAATTGTACATTTTGTTTCGACATTGGACTTCCAATGTCTCATTAGGTGGTGTGGAAAGAAATGGAAAGCCTCTTTTCTTATGTTTGTTGAGTTGTGTGTGGGATGTTGGCGGGGGTTAGCGATAAGGGAATAAGTCTTGTAAATTGTCCGTTAGAATTTTGAAGAAAGTAGGGTAGGTAGGGGATGTAGTTGATTCATGAAAGTGTGTTTTATGACCGCCTGGCTAGCCTTTATTCTTTGGTTTTATTAGAGTGGGGGAATAAGGAGGTGTAAAGGGTGGGAAAAGATGGGATTGGACCTATCTCTAATATTTATTTGTACAACTATAGAATATTTTTGTATTTAAGCACAGTTTTATAATTCATCTAATTTTGTATATTTAACCTTAATTTTGAATTTAGGAAATTACTTTTTTTCTATAAAACTTTAAATTAGATTTGATTATAGTTTGTGGTGTGTAATAGATAAAATTTGATATTATAGGGTTGTTAGTACTATAAAGGTTTATCGTCCCGGATGGGGAGGTGGGGGCTAGTTTTAACTTGTGCAGTATTTTTCAGCATGATTGTAAGGTTAGTTCTTTAATGTGTTTGCAGCTTCTGGTTTAAAAGCTTGTTGCTATTTATGTATCTAATAATTTCAATTTTTTCTTGAAGACAAAGGAAACATGGTTCCTTTATTGATTTAGCTGTTCTTGCTTGTTTGAGGATTTTCCATTTAACTTTTTAGGTGTTTTATTTTTGTTTTAACTTCCAAAAGTATTTGGAAAGAGACATCAGGTTTTGTTTTTCTTTGTTATTGAAGGAGGAGAGGTGATTGTATAAGTGCCTTTTAAATACATTCATGGTGTTTCTGATATACATTTTTTCATCTTTGGGATTCTCCATGAATGAAATCGAACACATATATTAGGGATTTTGTTAAACATTTATTAGAAATGGGACGTTGGTTTGGGTTTCTACAGTTACAAAGTTTATTATGTGGCAGACTGGTATTAGTGTTGGAGTTATTTTTGTTGTGTGCTTTTAATATTTTACTGTTATGTAATTTGTTTTTTTTAAATTGTTGGAGCAGCTATAGCTTAATTTTATTGTATTTCTATTGAATATTTTGCTTTGAGGGTTATTTTTAGGAAAATGCTTCACTATTAGTTTAAGAAATTTATGTCCCAGTTTAAAGTTAACTGATTAAAAGGAGGGTTATACCATATGATTTTCCTGTTTCTATTTTCTCTTTTTGAGCTCGAGTTTTTCAACAAAGCTAATTTTGGATGATTGATATCTGCTGTCTTTGAGAATTTTATCGTAAATTACTTTGTGTTTATCAAATATTTTTTATTTGAGGAGTGTGTGTTAATGCAGTGTTCGACTGATGATGGGATATGCTTGATAATGAATGGTGGGTGATTAAAATTAAGTTTATATAGATTGGGTTAGCATTATTTTTCATATAAGGTTGTAAAGTGTTCGATACTAAGTCTGATATTATGTCTAGCAAGTTGACTTCCTATTGTCTAAATCTTAATTGTTATATCAACAATGTTTTAGCCTTTGTATGCTCCGGCCTTCTTCAGGTGATATACATTAGAATTTTTAAATAGTGTAAATAGTTACAATAATCTCAGAAATATCGACAGACAATTCCTCATCTCAAAAATTTTGATAAAAAGTAATTACATCAAGCTGGTACATTGATTTTAAAGCCACTAGGTTAATTTATTTATGAGTTCCCAGGCAAAAATTGTTTCCCCAATTCTAACTTTATAAAAAAGGAGTAAGATTGAAACCATAAAACTTGTCAAATCTGTAAGCTCTAATTATTATGATCCTTTTACATACACACAGAAAATTACAACCCAAAACCTATTTATTTAAAAATTTAAAAATTATAAATTAGTATTTTGTGTAATAGATATATTAATTTGGAATTATTTCTGGTTAAATCTCAAAAGTCAAAAGAAATCTATACTTTAAATATATAAGAAACAAAAAACTTTAAGTACAAGTAAATAGCATTTCCTTAAATTAATCCATTAAGATTGACTGTAAAATCTGGTATCAATTATGAAAATTAAAACAGAAATCCAGACAACTAGTATTAATTGTCAGTCAGTGATACATGCTTGGGCGATCATACGTGATACACGCTTGGGTGATCATGTCTCGAAAGAGACATGACTGACTGGGCAGAAGATTATCCCGCAGTAGGTTGCCATTGCTTTCTGTGGTAGACTGGTTGCCGACCAGGGCTATAGAACCCAATCTGTCCTGCTATTTAACCCATAACTGGAAGGAAGAGACGGATTAATACCTTTCCCAAGGGTATTTGCGCGTAAGTGAATACAATGAATTCAGCTGGAATTCGAACTCGGCTCCCCGGCTTCTCGTTCCGAGCCGATATCCACTGTACCACAACGCACATAGGCTTCTTAAAAAGAAAAAAAAATTGCATTAGAGGTTTATAAAAATCCAGCGTTAATTATAAGTTCCTACTTATAACCTATTAACAGCTACCATCACAAAAATAGAATGGCAAGAATAGTTAATTCCATAGTCAATAGATCAGTTAATAAAAATAATTGCAAATCCTTTTAGGTTAAACTGAATTTTTCCTTAAATTCTTGACAACTATTTAAAAAAAGATATTTGTAGTGATTTTATTCTTGAAGTAGATTTTGTTCCTTTCAGAACTTTGTCTTATGAAAGGTGACCAATTAAACACCACTATGAGGTGTAATATGACAGAGAAGCACTTTGAATTTGGATGCCCAAGCAAAAAAGTGATTAGAAAATCTTTAAATATTTAAAGAGATGCAAATGCAGTCATAGCATGGAAAATCCTTAAGCAATACTTAATGAGTCATTAAATTTAGAGGATTTTTCCTATTGTTTTCATTGTTGTATAGTCAGAGAGAAAGAGAGAGCGAGAGAGATATGCATCATTACATATATTTAATAATTGCTGCTTTTTCTAAAAGCAATTATCAAAATTCACTCACCCAAAATATTGACAAAATGGGCAATAAATGAGATGACATACAGATAAAGGCATACAAGGATAGTCCACTGGTCATCTGTGCATATATGAAGATGACCTGAATGCTAGTTTTTACTTATCTTCAAGATTAAGATATTTCCATTTGATTCCTATTTCAGATTGATGGTGCATATTTCTCAGTATGAATGGTCTCTGATTTTCATTTATTAAAGCATTGAAATCAAGTTGAAGGCTGGATTGAATTCAGAGGCACAAAAGATTACGTATGTTGTGTGTGTATAAAGATGCATAATTCGCATTGCTTTACTATCAAAAAGAATACTGAACCAATTAGTCTGATAATCAATCCCAACAAAATGAGAGCCAATCATTATGTATTCATTGGATATTTTTAACTGAAAAAGAAAAATAAATCCAGAAAATGGGAAGCACACAGTTGCACAAGTAAGCAGGATTGGAAATGAATTTGGGGAGAGAAGATTAAAAAAGTATTTGTTGGGTGGATTTGAGATATTTAAAATAAAGATAAAAAATCCAAACAGAAATAAAAAGATTACTGAAGTCAGATGTTCATGAAAAATTTTTCTACATTTAACACGCAATATGCTCACCAACAAAAGAACTATTCATCAAAGATATTTGGCAATCAAACCATCCATTTTCTTAAATATTTTAGAATATGCTTTATGTATTTAAGCGTTTATTGCACATGCATAGCTCAATGCATTAACTACAAACATACAAATTTACAAGAATATAAAAAGGTTAAAATGTGTTTATAATTATGAGTGAAAATATAGAGAAAGAAAAGAAAAATGTACAAGCATATAAAAAAAACAGTTATGGATAATTAAAATTATGTAAAAAGGTTATGTATATACAAATATGTTTTGGAGATAAATATAACTAATTACTAAAAATATCAAGAACACTTTTGTGCATGCAGGTCATAAAAATCACTCATTTTGATTCAAACAAAGTAAGAGAGGATAGATTAGTTTACATCATCTCTTTACCAAATGAAAAGCAAAAACAAGAAAAATTATTCTAAGGTATCAAGAAGAATGGTAAGAGAAGGCATTTAAATTTCTCAACACACTAACTACAACAATCACTAAATTCAAATTAACATAGTGTGTCCAAAACAAATACATTATGTTCTAGCTTAATGCTGTATTTTTTCCAGAAAAAGTTTTTAGTAAGTAAATTTCAGGGTGGCACTGGGAATTTTTCCCACTATTAGTCTTGAGCTTTAGTTATTATTTACAGAGTAGCGGGAGGAGGAGATAAAAAAAAATTTAAAAGAAGTTTTAAAATCATTTTTATAAAGTTTAAATAGTAAACAAGAATCTTTTTCATTTCCCATCATTTATGAACAACATTAATATTTCTTGGTTATATCTAAAAAAAAAAAAAAAACTAACTTCACATAATCAAAAATAGCAAAATGAACCCTACTTAGTAAGAAAATACAGAATTTATTCCCTAAACTGATACGAAAATCTCATTGGGTAACAAGAGAGGATTCTCATCTGGGCCATTAATACCCTCCACTAATGTACATATTAAAATGCACAGATGAGGTAAAGGGATTAACAATACAAGTCTGCTTTAAAAATCAATAAACCACAACAGTATATTTACTATTATACATCAAAACGCAAACAGTAATATATAAACATGACATGGACACTATATCAGATTTTATTATGCAAGTCAATATTTTTTACTAACCAATGTATATAAAAACTTGACGATATACTTACATTTATATGAGTAATATATGTAAGCTAAGTGGGGAAAATAAGCCATTAAATATTAAAAAAATATTTGTGACTTACTAAAAACAGCCACTCAAGCTAATTAGTGAAAGAACACAAGTGATTGCATTTCCTGGTTCCAAAAAAAAAACAATGCAAAAATAAATATACATTCATTAAATATGACAAAAGACTTTTACCCATCAATTTCTGAAAAAAGTTGATGAAAGTGTTTAATTTTGTAAAAACGTACATAAACATACCATCTGAACACATTGATATAATCCAACATTGCTGCACAATACTTTTCCAAAATGGTAAAGCATGGATTAAAAAAAAATAAAAAAAAAAATCAAACAATGGCACCTTTGATATGGATCGTATGATGGAGCTAAAATTTCAAAATTGATGGGTATATACATTTTAAATAAAATCAACAAAATAATCCATATAGACAATCATGGATTATACAGAGATGATGGATAGCAATGGACAACAAAAGAGAAAATGATAAAATAAGTAAAGAACTTTTCAAATTATTCAAACAACTAGATTTTGAGATAATGGTAGAAACAAATAGAAAAGTAATCAAATATTTAGATGTGGAATTAAATTTACAAACAGGCAATGTCTTTTTATACATGAAAGCAAACACAAAGTTAAAGTACATAAACATAAGATCTAACCATCCCAAAAGCATAATCAAGCACATTCACCAAGGAATAGAACACAGGCTATCAAAGAATTTGTCAAATAAAACAATATTTTATGAAAAGAAAAGAAACTATGAAAATACACTAAGAAAATCCGGCCATAAGAACATTTTAGAATACAATCCCCAACCAAATAGACAAATAAAAAGCAATGATAGAAAACAAAACATTATCTGGTTCAACCCACCATTTAACTTAGATGTAAAAACTAAAGTAAGACAAATATTTTTTAAACTGATCGATAAACACTTTCCAAAAAGTTCAGAACTAAACAAAATTTTCCATAGGAATTAAAACTGAGTTATAACTGTACTAGTAATTTAGAAAATTTCATAAAGAAACAAAATGCCAGAAATTTAAATAGCATTGTACAAAACAAGATAATTAATAAAGAATGTAACTGCAGGGACAAAAATAAATGCCCACTTAAAGAACTTTGTAATACAAAAGTCATTTATAGAGCAGAAGTACATGACTTAAATGATCAAACAAAACATATTTGGTATCAACCAAAGACACTTTTAAAGACCAGATGGTTCAATCACAGGTCTACATTTAAAATAGAAAACTTAAAAAATTGTACAAAATTGCCTAGCCACATGTGGAAATTGAAATTAAAATATAGAAAAGACCCAGACATAACGTAGGGTATAGTGAAAACAGCCAAGCTTTACAATGGTGGCAAAATATGTAGACTGTGTCAAGAAGAAAAGTTAGTGATTATGTTATTCCCAAACAAAAATGAATTATTGAATGAAAGAACAAATTATGACTAAGTGGAACCATACCATAAAATACCTATTAGGTTCAGACAACCATGGATGAAAATGTTACAATTTCTTCTAATTTTAAAAATTGTGTTAAAAAATTCCCCATTATATCAATGTTCAAAAAATCCCCGTTATGTGAGGATTCTTTATAAAAAAAAAAAAAATAAATAAAAAAGCCAGTATAAAAAAAAGTTATTGCAAATTGTCTAATAACTCATTTACAAATGAAGAATATATATCTCATTATATCGAAAAGTACTGATAATCTGGTTTTAATGGGAAGCACCAAGTTTTAAGCAACATTAATTTTTATTTAGTAATAAATGATATAGGCCATAAAAATATTCAATGAACACAAATATGCTATATAGCTGAATAAATTATTATTTTATGTTAATATTGGCTCCTTGAAATTCTATAACCTTTGTTAACTTTTTTCAAGCTTTAACATGCAGTTTTTATTGCTTTTCAGAGATTTTCAATTGAATATTGGTTTTCTCTTCTTAATGATGGATAAATCTTTCTTTTTGGAGTATTAAGGAGCATCTTCTTGCCTGAATAAACTCTTTAAGCTTAAAGCTTTTTGGTTATGACCTGCACCACTTAAAAAAACAAATCTTGTCAATAATTCTCTGCATTTATCTTAACTATCATCAACATTGAAAAAACCTGTAACTTTACTGCCTACAACACTAGGCCCAAAACATTACCACCTCACTGCACAGTGTTGGTTGGTTATTTTCACCAAGAATTTGATCTCTCCCAGTCATCAGGTTCAGCCAATGTAGCTCTCCATTCATCAATAAAAATTACTGCTGAGTAAGTTTTCATATACTTCTTCATTTAACATAAAGGTTTCTCTTAGCAATGTTTACTTGAAATGGTGGTCAGTTGTTTCTTTGATATCTTCAACAAATCTTATTATTTTGTATATTTTCTGTTCACATTTCCAACCCCAAACTACTTCAAATATTTTCCACTTGGTTAATCTACTATTCTAGTTTATTGCTTATGTCAAACAGCTCTTTTCCCTCCCCCATGTTATTATTTAAATAACTGTAAATATTTCTAATCAAAACAAACAAGCTGAAATCCTTATGGCATATTTATCATATAAATAGATCTTGAACAACCTGAAAAACTAAAAATGTATGGGTGAAGTGGTATGGCTATGTGGGTCAAGTGGGAATTTTAAAACTATATAAATCTAAAATTTTGGACTGAAAAGACAGACTGGCTAACAACTCCTAACAGCTCTCAACAGCTCCTTTTGTATATGTGAACTCTCTCCAGATACTTCCCTGCTCTACACAATCTTCACCATTGAAGAATAAAAATATAAGACACATATATATATTGGTACGTGTTAAGTGTAACAAAAGAAAAAAAAATGATTGACAAAAACTCAAAGTTAAATCACAGACAAATATTTAATTTACGATAAACAGAAAATTATATATATATATATATATATATATATATATATATACATACACAAAATTTACAATTTTTTTGCATTCATAACAGAAAACAGAGTTTACTACTAGCAGAAGATAGCGAAGAAGTTTAAGTGCTATACTTTTAGGAAATCCTCAAATGTGTATATAAAGAATAATTATTAGTTTGGTCAATGAAAGAGTTAAATATATCTATTAACCCTTTTACTTCAATGAGGTTTTCTTCCAGGTTTTAGTTGGTCGCCAACTTTTCTTAGAGATACTTTCGGTTGGATTCACAGAACCATGAATCAGGCTGACATTGATAATGTTAGCAAATTCTGTTAACAACTAACTACTCTCTTCCTGAAACCTATTTTTACACCTAATTTGCATATTTCTAGAACATTTAGAATTCTCTCAATTTTACTGGAGCATTCTGGCATCTTACAAAATGTTCTATTCCTAATTTCTCTATTTTTATGACTACTTCATGAATTAAAACTTTTCTCTAATAACAAATAGGACTCAACAGAATCCCTTAATACAACTTTTTATACATTATTATTATATATAAATGCATCCTTGTAACTATATAATATATATATGTGTGTTCCTTGTTGTTTTACACCAGAAGTATATAACAAATGTAAAATGATGCCAGAATGACTAATTTTTATGAAAAAATTAGTCTTACAAAGAAAATCATTGCTTTCAGTTGAAAATTTGAAAAAAATCATTAAGAGGTATCTCATTGATACAGTTTCTCATAGTGTAAACAAAGTTTGTTTTTTTTTAAAGCAAGTAAACTAAAAGAATGTACAGATTCAAATATGTTTATCTAGCATTTAGCCAAGTAGAGAAAATTCTTGGCCAGTATCTTACAGACAAAAACCAAACACACCCAATTGATGACCTATTAGGAGAGAATCCAAGAACACATTCAACAATCCCAAATATCTGCTTATTAACAGACAAAAGAAATTTAACTCTTCCTCCTCCTCCTCCCAATGAAAATTTTACATTTTGGTAGACCATTTTGCTTTCTGTTTTGTCTTTTTTTCCTTAGGCAATTGGCCAAATTCATATCAAGCAGCTTTACCGTAAACATACACTACTTATAGTTATTGCTAGATCTTTGTCTGCTACAAAATATTCGAATTGCCCAAAATATCTCATATGAAGAGAAGTTTAAAGCAGACATGTATGCCTTAAGGTTAATGTTGTTTATTACTGCTCAAACCGATACAAAGTTTGTATGACCAACAATAACTGAATATGATGGCATTTTAGAGTTAATACAGCTATATATTTTTTCAATAAATCAATCAATAAAAGTTCAACTGACTTCAAAATTTTTGCATCGAAATACTTATCAGTGAGGTGTGTGTGTGTGTGAAATAGGATTTAGAATCCTGATAAAATTTTGAAGAAATAGGGCAAATGAAACCATTTCATTAAAACTAGACTTAATTATGCATTTCACCTTTCTATGCTTTATCAGATAAAAAAAAAGAAAATGTGTGTGTGTGTTTATGATTAAATAATAAATAATTAGTATATGTGTGTATATATATATATATATATATATATATGATCCATCATTGTGTTGAAGTGCAAATTCAAAGCAACAAATATATTGAGGTATTACAAATGGACATAATACCTGTCACTTGGGAAACTCAAGATTGTCATAATTTCATGTATAAAAGTTGTTAGAGTTAATGTACTGCTTATTTTTCCTCTTCCAGATTGTCAATGATGTTTAAGAAAACAGGAGACATAAGCATGTCTTTTTTCATCTGTTTAATCTCACCATTCTTTTAAAAAAAAAAAAAAAAAAAAAAAAAGTCCAAGTGCTGAAATACCTTTAAGGCTTCATCCTAAGTGCATAAAAACTGAAAATAGATATCAAGTATACTGGCTGCCAATCAATTGAAATTCATTGTTAAAAATTAACTCCTTACAACTATTAACTAAATTAGCCTGTTGCAGTGTAACCAGTTTATAGTCAAATGAAATCAATTCTTTAAGTTTGTAATTCCTCCACAAACACTTAATATTTGCACTTTCCAAAATAAAGTCGTCTTATAAATTCCATTTTGCTTCAGATAGTTGTAAAAATACATGCTGCATTGTCAGTTTTGAAAGTTATTAAAAGAGGAAGACATTTGTAGCTATTGTTAATATCAAAATGTTTGAATCATTAACCTATAAAGTATAAAAAGACAGATAAACAAAATTATTTTCAATCAAATTGTGAAATTCATAAATATGGTTTCATCAACCAAACTGAAATTAGCAAAATTATTAAACTGTAGTACTCTGTAAAAAGGCTTTTATGAATTTAGTAATACTTATTTAAGTTTGTTTAGTTGCCACCAACAACAACTCAGAGACGTTTTCCTCTTGAGTATTGGAATAAGAAAAGTGGTTAACAATATCAACAAAAGAAAACTATTTTCTTTTACATAACCACTTTCACACCAGTGGCAGTACTGCTTTGCTTGGGGTGAAATGTTCATAAAAAATTTTTTTAAAAAATCATATTTTTCAATACATAATCAACCTAGTTCTACTTAATATGTTCAATACCCTTGAAGAATTATAATAAAGTCAAAAAATAAAGCAAAAAAGCATGCCATTAGATCATTTTTTTTTTTATTCTATTTTTTTTTTACTCCTATGTTAATCTAGAAGAAATGCAGATCTCTCAATAAGGAGTTTTTTTTTTTTTAATCATTTCACCCCAAGCAAGGCATTCCACTGCTACTATTGCGCATGGGGCTACATAGAGGAAGGTAAAGAGAAGGAGTGGTTAGACATAGGGAATGTCAGGAGGAAGGTGACAGATGAGTAAGGATACCGAGGATGAGGGTTGGGCAGATGGGAAGAGTGTTTGATACAATGGGAGCAGGTTAGTGTGTTAGGAGGTGTCTATTGACCTTACATTTAAACTCCTGGAGATTGTAGCTGTCGGGGAAGCAATCGTGTGGAAGGGAATTCCACAGTCAGGAAGTGCAAGGAAAGAAACTGTTGGAGTAGAAGTTGCAGTTGCATTTTATCGGTTTCACTGTAAAAGGGTGGGATCTAGTTGCTAATCTAGTATCTCGTGCAAATTCGTATTTAGGGGGCACCAGTGATCTAAGTTCATCGGAGCAGAAGCTGTGAAAGTATTTATAGAAGAGACACAGGGAAGCCACGTCGCGCCAGTGGGAGAGAGACTGCAGGCGGTCTGCCAAGTCAGTATCTATCACATTACAGACCCTCCTCTGAACCTTATCGAGAAGCCCAAGGAGAACAGCAGGGGCACCCGACCAGTTATGGCAGCAGTATTCAATGCACGGGCAAATGTTAGATTTATATATGTGCAGGATAGATTTAGACGGGAAAAACTTCCGGGCCCTACACAGAGAACCGACTTTCATAGCAGCGGATTTAGCAATGGATTCGATATGGTCATTCCATTTGAGGTCCGCTGAAAGTGTGAGACCAAGGAGGCGCAGTGTTTTACTCTCTGGGAGGCAAGCCTGGTCCATGCTAATGGGAGGTAGGTGAGACTGTCGATGATGGTTAATTGAGAGTAGCTTAGTTTTAGAAGCATTAAAATTTACTAGCCATTTCTTACCCCAGTCCACTATGGATTGGAGGTCTTTTTCAATCTCGGCTGCGAGGTTAGCTTTGACGCCTACACCAGATTTTTGTAGGAACCGAGAGTAAACTGTGGTGTCATCGGCATACAAACCTATTTGGGCTCTTATGGAATCAGGGAGATCATTAATGTATATCAGGAAGAGTGTAGGACCTAAGATGGAGCCTTGGGGGACACCTGCATTTGTATGGTAGTTCTGAGAGGCATGTCCGTTTAATACCACCTTCATTGTGCAGTTGGAGAGGAATGACTGGATTAGTTGAAACAAATGTCCAGTTATACCATAGCTCCGCAGTTTACATAGAAGGCCAGCATGCCAAACTCTGTCAAGTGCCTTAGATATATCCAATGCAACGGTTCGGGCTTTGCCATTCCTGTCGAGTGCCTGGTATATGTACTCGGTGATGGTCGTTAGCATATCAGCAGTAGACCTGGTGAAGCGGAAACCATATTGCTTGTCCAAGAGGAGCCTGTGTGCTGTGAGATGCTGAACCACCTCGGCGTTGATAATGGCTTCGAGCACTTTGCCAAAGATCGGAAGAAAGCTGATAGGGCGGTAATTTGCAGGGTTCGAGTGTTCTCCAGCGTTTTTAAATATAGGAACTACAGAGGAAGATTTCCAACAGGCAGGAAAGCAGGAAGCAGATAGGCAGAGGTTGTAGAGCTTAGAAAGGACAGAGGAGAGTTCAGGGGCACATTTCTTTAAGACTATGGTTGGGATTCCGTCACCACCGCTCGCTTTGTGAGGGTCAAGTTTTAAGATTATCTTAGAGACAAGCGAAGGTGTAATGTGGATATCATTCAGTTGTGCCTCGGTTCTAGGTGAGAAGTCTAGGAGTGGACATTTCTTTATTCTTTCCCAAAGGAAATTATTTTACCTTGAAAAACAATTGATAGGATTTTCACAAGTACAATGACGAAAACAATACTAAGAAATTCTTCCTGCAGCCTGAATTGATGATGACATCTTAGCTATTTTGCTTTGGAAAGATCCAATATTCTTTCTTGAATAACAAACAAATTTCTGTCTGAAATTTTGTGATGTGGAATAATAATACAAATTTATTCTGTTCTCTTTATTTTGGTTATTATTAGCCACTGATAGCAAAATGGATTTTGGTATTGAAGTGTATTGTGGTCAGGAGTTCAATCCCTGAGCTAGGCAGTGAAACATATGTTCCGGTTCAGTGGAATGAGCAGAAGTGGCATCACAAAGACAAATTAACTGAAAACAATTAACTAATATATCTCCTATTAGCGGAATGAGAATCAATATAAAGGTTTCAGTTGGAAATTTCAAGAACTTTATTCCATATGACTGGCATTTGAAGAAGGTTGGAAGTTACAACAGCCAAAACACCATAAGGGGAAAATGTTCAAATAAATCTGTCTAAAAATCATAAAAGATCTTCTATATTCAATAATTCTACCTCACTTTTTTGTCATGTTCCTTAAGGACGCATGTGCTATAATGGCTGTCCATATCTTCCTGTCTTTTGCAATTTTTATATATATATATATATATATATATATATAAGAAAAAATTATGGCAGACACATTATTTCAGGATAAATCAGAAGTATAGGCAAATCGTGTAGAATCTTCTGTACAATAAAGACGGAAGCTGATGATTTACCATGTAAAAACATGTCTGCCTTAATTTTTTTCTTCTATTTGCTCTATGTGTATTTATATACATATATATTTAGAGCTCTCTTAGAGAGTTATCCTACCACTTTATGTACAGGATACTCCTTTGGATTATTCTATATCTACACTGCATGCTTTTTTATATATATATATATTCTCTGTAGCCATTCTTTATTTCTGATAGTTTTTATTTACCCTTATATCTTCAATAATAATTTTTGGTACTGGTATTTTATTGGTGCTATCTGTTCTTTATTAAATCAATAATTTATGTTATCATCCATTTCAGGTACTTTCCTTGAAAAATTCAATTTCAATCCTCAACATTTTATACCTGTTTGCAATTATGAGTGCTTATGGTTGTTCATAAATGAAATTACTGCAAGATTTTTTCATATTGCAGTTTAAGCATCGTTTTGAATATCTTCAATTTTTGGAATTTTATCTTTAGTTTGCCTTTAACTGGGAGGTTATCCCTATTGCACTTTTCTATCTTTTAGAGTACAAAAGTGTGTTTTTCCATCATGTGTTAATGGTCAAGTACTTTGTTCAGGTCTCCTCTAAAGCTTCCCCACAACAAAGTCCAAGCATATTCAATATGCTTCTACATAACTGGATCAATAAGTCTGGAGCATAAGGAGAAAAAGCACTTTTTATGTAACAAATATTTTTCAACATATTTTCTTGTGTCAATGCCCTTAATTGCTTGGCAAATATTTATCACACAAAACATTATACAGTGATAATTTCATATAAAAATACAGCTAATAAGTGTCTGACTCCATTACAGTGTTAAAACTAAAAATAAACAATTTGAACTTTGAGAATAAGAATATAATACAAATGTAAACAGCAGAAATTAAAAGTTCAGATATTTATTAAAATTAAAAAAAAGAATGAAAAAAAAAGTTTTTAGTAGTCCACTTGAAGCAAAAGTGAAATATTTTTAATATTTGCTACTCCCCCTCTCGACTACAAGATTTAAAAGGGCAGAAAAATCAGTAATGAACATTTGAAGTACTTCATCTCATGCTCTGACTATACTGGCTGCAAAATTATTTGTAAATATATAAAAATTAGCTTGTTGGTTTATGGCAAATTTTCCCTACCTCAGTAACAATCTTACTGCCATTTACTTTTCAAGTCTTTCAAAGTACTTTTTTAATTCAATGTTGTGTACATGAAACCAAATAGCATAAGTTGATAAAAAGAAAGCTAGTTATTAATGTCACTGTTGGGTGTGCATAAAAAATACATCTTAGGTTCATACAACCATGCATGAAAGATCCATAATTTGTTTTAATTTTAAAAATTACATGTTTGAAAAATCCCTGCCATGTGAGTGTTAAAGAAAAAAAAACAACACTGTTACGTGAGCGTTCTTAAAAATAAAAACGGTAAAATCAGTTATTGCAAATCGCCTGAAGACACCACTCATGGCAGAAACCTAGGTTGCATAATAACTCATTTACAAATGGAAAATATATATATATATATATATATATATATATATATATATATATATATATACACCCTGACTGACACTCTTGAGCACTCTGGAAGAATGGTAGGCTTTGAAAGAGAGTAGCTACTCTGGCGTGTACGCATCACTCATTCAGTAAAATGAATTAGAGCACTGGCTATTGGGCGTGTATAATGATAATATATGTGCTAAGAAGTCTGCCTTCTTCCACCGAACACCCATAGCCCAGAGGTAGAATCGCCAACTGACGCCAATTCGGTCAGGTTTCAATCCTGGGATAAAAAGCAATCGGAGTCTAACTGTACTGATGAGCTGTGATACAGCAAAACAGATCTGTCTGCAGATGACAAAATATATATATATATATATATATATATATATATATAGTGACATAATATACATATAGGAGGGTGTACATACATATAGTATTATTATTCAGGTGTTAATAAAACAGTGCTCAATGTATGAACAGAGCTGTATTATATATATATATATATATATATATACATACACACACACACATATTATCCAACATCTATGGCATGACTCAGAGTTTCATGTGTTATACAATCATCAGGTGCATATTTTAAACTGACAGTTTAATAGATTTGAATTTAAATTCTTTTGATGTTCATGATAATTAAATCTTATAAAGTTACTGCTTTTTTTAATAACAAGATTAAAATTTAAATATTCTATGGTTACATGCAGATAAAAATTTAAGATTAAAAATAATAAAATGCAGGGAGAAGAAATCAAAGGGGCGTAAATCATGAATTTTAAAAATTTAAATATTCAAATATTACATGCACATAGAAATGTAGAGAAAATTAAAATTTTAAATAAAAATAAGATAAAAGATGAAAAGAAAAATTAAGAGGTAAAATTTAAAATTAAGAATTAAAAATGTAAGGAGCAAAAATAAAAGGGGTTTAATTCATAATTGTTAAAAGTAATATTGCAGGGAAAGAAACAAGAAAAGAAATAGGCAAACAGTAATCTGGATCTGAGAATTTAATTAAATATTTTTTCTATGACAGCATGTAGTCATTAAATCACTTTTTTTTTTATTAAGCAAATTTGGATTCTTGATATGACAAGTTTTCTAAAAGGCATAGATTACATTTATCTTCTTTTCCATTGTAATGTTTGGATTTAGCTACAATATTCCGAGTAATAATTGGGTTCTTACTGCTGTTTTTTAATTTCCAATAATATATGGATAAAGCTGTACTTTTGCTGTATTTACTGTTGTTTAAAGACAACATGTGGTTGTTAAATCTTATCTTCTACCTGTTAGAAGTACTTCCAAAATAAAATTTAACATCATTATCACCTGAATGAATTAGAGCTCTATAAACAATACTTTCAAACATACACTGGCCATTCAATGGGCAGGTTTTATTTTTTTGAGTGTAGCAATTATTTTTAGAAGGGTCATTTTTTTGTTATTAGTTGGGTGACGGATGTTGTTTATGTGGTCCAAATATTTATTTGATATCATAGCATTATGTTGTGAAATATATTTATCTATGTATTTAGCATAACTATAACTTCAACATTGTTTTTGTTGAAGTTTTTTTTAATGTGGGTGAATAGTAGAAATGTTTTATGAATTAAGTTAATGAATAGTTTATCAATGTTAGTTTGGACATTACAACTGAACAGCGGGTTAAACCAAATAATAGATAATTTTACTTCAGCCACATTAATGGTCGTCAGATAATTTTACTTCAGCCACATTAATGGTAGTTCAGATAATTTTACTTCAGCCACATTAATGGTCGTCAGATAATTTTACTTCAGCCACATTAATGGTCGTCAGATAATTTTACTTCAGCCACATTAATGGTCGTCAGATAATTTTACTTCAGCCACATTAATGGTCGTCAGATAATTTTACTTCAGCCACATTAATGGTCGTCAGATAATTTTACTTCAGCCACATTAATGGTCGTCAGATAATTTTACTTCAGCCACATTAATGGTCGTCAGATAATTTTACTTCAGCCACATTAATGGTCGTTCAGATAATTTTACTTAGCCACATTAATGGTCGTCAGATAATTTTACTTCAGCCACATTAATGGTCGTCAGATAATTTTACTTCAGCCACATTAATGGTCGTCAGATAATTTTACTTCAGCCACATTAATGGTCGGTCAGATAATTTTACTTCAGCCACATTAATGGTCGTCAGATAATTTTACTTCAGCCACATTAATGGTCGTCAGATAATTTTACTTCAGCCACATTAATGGTCGTCAGATAATTTTACTTCAGCCACATTAATGGTCGTCAGATAATTTTACTTCAGCCACATCAATGTCTGGCCCTCTAACTTCTCTGATAGTAATCCTATGGATTATTTTATGTGTTACATGGTTAGGAAAAACACCAACCACACTGCCCATAAGGCCTAGCTGATTGACAGTATTAAGGAAGCATTTAAGGCTCTCAGAGACACCATGAAGATCATATGTGCCAGATTCCAGAGCCAGATCAAGGCCATGGAAGATGCTGAGAGTGGCTTCTTAGAGTGAATTGTCTTTTGATTATAATAATTAGTATACCACTTTTCTATTTTTCCAATAAATTTATTTTTTGCTTAGGTATTCATTTCGTTTTGCTTTGCTTAATAAAAAAAAAAGAGTCAAATTTAAACTGGACACATTGTGTGTGTGAGTGTGTCTGTATACACACACACACACACACTATAAAAATATTCCTAAATTAAGTAGATATTTTATATAACATTGACACAAAAACTTTTTAACCAAACCTAAAATTACAAAGTAGCTCAAGTAATTTCATTACCAGATGGAAATCAATTTTTTGAAAGAATTGTAGTATAAAAGATTACATTTTTTTTTTTTTTTTAAGTATCATTATTTTTCACCAAAAAATATAATGGAAACAAATATGAGTATACATGAGCAACAGTGCTAAAAAGTTCTCAAACAAAAAGATTTTTAAGTAATGTTCAGTTAATTGATCAGATTTTGGGAATTGGGCTAGACCAAAAACTTTTCTTCATCCTTATGTATGACGCTTTTGTTTTTGTTTTTTTTTATAGAAAAAAAACAAACACATACACAACAACAAATAATTGTAGTGTAAAGTTTTTATTTTTTTAATAAAAAAATGCAATCATAAAGGTGATATATAACAACATGCAGTATGAGGTACCTATAAGTTTAAATCAACAGCACCCCTATTGGGTGCTTTGCTATTTGGACTAATATGTTCATATTGTTATATTTACAACAATTCAGTCATTATGGCCTCCAGTTTTCTTCATGCTTGATAGCCTTCTTAGAGTTTTGAACTAAATGATTTTTTCTTCCCCCACCCCACCAAAATCCATCTGAGTAGATTGCTCATTGCATTTTCCATACTTAGAAGACATTTCATATTAGTCAATATTGACCGACTTTAATCCCCTTTGTTTTGCTTGTCAGTTTCTTCCAACAATTCAGAGTATGTGACTTTTCAGCAGTACCAGACCCAGAGATTGAACTAATTCAGTGGAAGAAATAGACAAGCAACATGAAAGGGGAATAAGACTTGAGTACAAACTGATAAGGAATATTTTTTAAGCATAGAAAATG
The DNA here is from genome assembly GCA_037127315.1 of Ascarosepion bandense. Classification (NCBI taxonomy): domain Eukaryota; kingdom Metazoa; phylum Mollusca; class Cephalopoda; order Sepiida; family Sepiidae; genus Ascarosepion; species Ascarosepion bandense. The sequence goes on from JBBBDQ010001116.1 coordinate 2,975,118, forward strand.
GAAGGAGAAAAAAAAATCGACCACCTCGTGAATTGAAGAAAGGTTTTGGTTTAAAATTTCAAGGTTACCAAGTCTGAAGATCAACATGTGAAGGTGACCAGGAAGTACTATAACGAGAATCGGCATGCTGGTCAGAATAGCATCATGAGAATTCTTCAGCTCAGAGATTCTAACAAATGATACACACCTACCGTTTTTACTTATAAACAAAAATCTTTGTTTTTGTTATGAATCACTAAGATTCTCACTAAATGCAATCTCTCCCCATCTGATGTACACCTAAACAAATTATGAAATTTGTAAATAAACTAATGAAATTACGAAAAACACTTTCCTAAATTAATTGTATGCAATATAAAAGTAGAAGCAGGAATTTATTATATAAATCAGTTAATGCCAGGTTGGATAAACCAGATGTTATTTTAGTAAACAAAGACAGGTATGTAACACTATGATGTTTAAGTTTGTAACTAGTAGTATTATCTATTAAAAAAAAAAACACTCATCAAAGGACAAAAAATAAAACAAAATAAGAGAAATTGGAAAAAGCATTTTACTTAATTTTTGAAAAATAGAACATTGATTTTCTTTTATCCATCTACAAGACAACTGTTCCTAGCTGTAAATGAGTAATTAACATTTTAATTACAGCATCAAGTGGAACTAATTAAGTTCTGACATGTATAAAAAATACTTTGCTTTAATAACAGCTTTGGTAGTGTTGATCCTCTTAAATCAAAATTAAATAAGACAACTTTGAACAATGAAACAAAATATGACTAACTGGGGAAAGACAGCAAAGATTAGATTTCTATTCTTAGAGGGCTTTTTCCTAAGATTGTTTTAAATACAGTCTGTCACTTAAATGCCATACATGATACATGCTTGTGTGATCATGTCTCGAAGAGACATAACTGACTAGGCAGAATATTTTCCCACAGTAGGTTGCCATTACTTTCTGGGTTCTATAGCCTTGGTTGCCATTTAATCCATAGTTGGAGGAAGAAGAAATGGATTAATACCTTTCCCAAGAGTATTTGCGGATAGGCATTCAAATGGAATTTCAACTAGACTCACTGATTTCTCGTTCTGAGCTGATATTCACTAACACACCTTCTGAAAAACTACTGGATGGCTGGGATATAAGAACTTCCAGCATTCTACAAGTTATTACTTTGCTATCAAGAAAAGAGGGAATAAAAAATATGTGCCTAGCATTTTGCCAGATATATAAGCAAAATATCTAAATGGACATCAAAAAGTTGGCAATATTTCTATTGCTTAATGATTGCGCATTGATTTGGACAAATGTCTGTCGTTTGCTAATATTATTGCAAATTTTTAAAGTTTTTTTTTTTTTATTCCATCTTTAGATGGCATTCTATCTTTGATGAAGTGTATAGACCAAGAATAAAACTGCCTAACAGATCAATAACCAGCTTTCCAACTATTCCCATTACTAAGCAGCACTTACTTAAGCATAACACTGTTGAATAGAAGTCAGTGGAAGTCGTTACAAAGTGGGTTCAGTTGGGTAAGAAGATTTGCAAGTCAGCATCATTAAAAGTGAACAATTCTGAATAACTTCCAACTCCATACAGTCAATATGACAAACACGTGAATAGTTGCTAAAATCAACAAATGATTAATGTTATTCTGATGCAATGATATTGTTAAAGATGAGAATATCTAAGCCTAAAATTTCCAAATGCTAAAGAAATATTGTTAAACATCAGTTTTGATATTTATACCACAAATAAGTTTATAAGCTGAAGTCCTGGTATTAGACAAGAATACTACCAACATGAAATTCACCTCTGCTTGTGAAGAAATAAAAAATTAAACTCAATGATTTTTAGTTAAATGCTCCCTCTCAATCTGAAATATTCAATACCTCCAGCAAGGCAATAGTGCTTAAGATGCAAAGGGTTCAGGGATTGGGGGGGGGGGTGAAAGAAAATGAGAGGACTTTATGTGAAGAAACTGGAAACTCAATCCAAAACTGGAAACAAGGGATAAACCTCTACTCCTGTTTAAAAAGATGGGAAAGAATGTGAACCAGGCAGTAGAGAGACCAATAAGAAAATCTTAAAGCACATGAAATAGAATAACTAATTTTTTTATTTACGTGCATCAGAAATCAAACATAATGGTTAGATAAATGGAACCCACTTGTGCTAGACAAGTAGAAACACAAGGAGGCTCAACAGCAGTCAACAAACTGTTTAAAAAGCCTTGTTTTATGGTATAGAACCAGAAAAGGCCTAAAAGAAGGCTTAATTGTATTTAATTAGTATTGGAATAAAATATGAAAAGAACTAATTAAGTTAATTTTAAGAAATTAGATGAGTTGTTGGTTTCTTACAGAATTGAATTTTGATAAAGATATTAACTTGGAGATAACTTTGCAAAAATGGGTACAGACCTGTACACACCTGCAACATTTGTCAAATCAAGCAAAACTGATAAAAAGGAGCAAACTACTTCCTTAGCAAAAAAAAAAAAAAACAATACTTCTAAAGAAGTGAGAGATAAGGCTTGGTTTGAGGGAGGGTATATAGTCTGTTTACATAAACATATTCACCAGTTATAGAAATAGTTTTCAGAAAGTGGATAATCATGATTCAGTTAAATGGCTAGTTGGTTACATACTTTATAGAACTAAGAATTCTCAGAGAATGTAAATTAATGATTAAATCATTCCAAGATATTATGAGTGACAAGCTGGAGGTTTGGATTCTATATGGGTCCATTTTAATAGAATCCACAAGAGAAAAAAAACACATGCCAAATGTGAGTGGAACAAAGACAGTAGAAAAGGAAATCATATTAGCGGCCATAATTGAACAAGACCATCAGTTTATCATCCTGACCTTTGAAAACAAGCAGAGACATAACTGTTTTATCATAGTTGTGAATGAGGGATTCAAAGTTCAGAACTGGAGAAATCTACATCATCTAAGTTCCCAACAGCTAAAACAAACTAGGTTTTGTTAATATCTTAAGATATTCTTGTTTGCTTTATTGTTATTTTTATTATTCACTGACTGATTAATATCAAAAATCAGTTAACTTTAATTTTGTAAAACATGACTGGTTTGGACATGCAGTATTCCTACCCTAAGTTTGGGACTTCTTTAGATTTTCTAAACACAATATGAGTGAGATGCAACATCAATCATCATCATCATCATCTGGAATTTAAAAAAAAAATCTTTTTGTCCTTTCTTCTTGATGTTTTTTTAGTCTCTTACATTCTCAGTAATCTCCTATATTTTAGTGGTTATATTGTCTTGTTTTGAGAGAAATGATTTAAAAAAACAAAAACAAAAGTCTTCTGCCCAGGGTATTGACATACAAAAACTCTTGCTTATTGTTCTACATCTAAACCGGAAATAAAAATCAAGCAAATAGACAGGTCAAACCACATCCATATCCCCACATCTGATACTTTGACTAAAGATACTTAACACCAACGTAAACATAAAAAGACCACATTTAATGACCAGGACATCGGCCTATCCATCATTCATAGTATTACATTTGGTTGTGTGACCAGGATTATCCAGAAGTAAAGTATTGAAAAGTTTTCTCCTTTAAATCTTGAGATTATTGGATTGTAATTTGAAAGTGTCTTGTTAAATTAACAATACAACTAATCTTAGTTCAAATACTAAAATGTTACTGTCATCATGTATAAATGCACCATCAATTACAAAGCTAAGACAAGGAAATATTTTTTAATAGATTGTATGCACAGGCACATGCAGAATGGTTGGATATGTCATTTTTGTAAAATTTCAATCATCCTATAGTAAAAGATTTCTGTTAAAGAAATGCTAAAATTTTAAATGTGAATAAATGCCAAAGTAGTTTGGATCTAAGAAATTATTTCTCTCTGATAAATACAATGCTCACCTTTATAAAAACAAAAAAAAATAAATAAAAAATATTATTCCAATAAAGATATTTAATTACTATTACATGTAATCTATACTGTTATAGAGTATAATATCTGCTGTCTAGTTATGTTTTCTATTTGAGAAATCTGCATAATATTAAATGAGGAAAAATTGGGAAAGTGAAGGCAAGGAGAAGATGGGGAGGATAAAAATTATGAAGCAGGAAAGAAACAAGCTGACAAATCAGTTGAAAGAAAAAAAATGTATTCTTGAGGAAGAATGTCTGAAGACAAAAGAACAATATAGAGAAACAATATTTTGTGGCTGGATATCAAGAAATTGAAAGATTGAATAATTAATAATAAAAAAGCATAAAAATTGTAATACATTAAAAAAAATAAAAAACAAAAAAACTGATAAAGAAATCTAGAACTGAAAAAAATAGAAGAGAAAGCAATAGAAAATATTTGTTCATTCTGGATTCCTTCATTTTTTTTTAATTTTTTATTTTTTATATAAATATAAAACTAATCTGCTTACATAAAATCTAATGAGATGCAACAATGATTGGACAAGAATGATAAGTAAATGGGGTTGGGAGTAAAATCACAAGAACTTAATTGTTAACAGCAAAGGGATTTCTGTAATTTCAACTAGTATTAGTTTCCTTAATAAAAATGTATACCCTTTTCATAATATAAATAGACCAACTAAAAAAGCAGTCTTCAATGATGTAAATAAAAAATGTTCAAACAATATACAGCCTGGGTAATTTATTGTTTATAAGGAAAAGGACATTCGTTTTAAAACAATCTTATTTAATGCTTACTGATTATATTGCCTAAGTAAAAAGTTAAAATAGCTGTTATAATAAGTTTTTATTGACAAAGTGTAAATTCAAGAGAAATTGCTAGTTTTACTTTGTCAGACTTGTCATTAGGATAAATGCCTAATTGAGAAGGTCAGTGATGAAGAAACTATGTAGATCCCAGAATAGAGTCCTGGAGAATTCCATATTAATGTGAAAGGAACTAGAAATGTGTTTGTTTAACAACAACCTTCATTATACAATTACAAATTGTACAATGAAAGTTGTAATAATTAACCCAAATATTCATCCAATGATACTGTAGTTCTTGAGTTTGTAGAACACTTTTGAGCCACAGACCAAGCTTTACCATTCTTAGCTAAAGCCTGTTATACAAGTTCATTGATAGCCATTAGCACATTGGCAGTAGACCTAGAGAAACAGTAGCCATATTGTTTATTCAAAAGATTGTGTAAAGTGAGATGCTTAACCAATTCAGTGTTTATTAGATCTTCTAGTCAATTAAGTGCCATACGTGATACATGCTTGGGCAATTATATCTCTAAAGAGACATGACTAACTGAGAAGATTTTCTTGCAGTAGGTTACCATTACTTTCTGAAGTAGACTGGTTGCCAACCAAGGCTATAGAACCCAATTTATCCTGCTATTTAACCCATAACTGGAAGAAGAGACGGATTAATACCTTTCACAAAGGTATTTGCATGTAAATAAATGCAACAAATTGAACTGGAATTCGAACTTGGCTTTCTGGTTTCAAGCTAATATGCACTGCACCACAACCCACAACCCACATCCACCTCTTCTAGTACTTTACCAAAAACAGGTAAAAGATTAACAAGCCAATAATTCAAGGGGTCAAAAAGTTCAGAGTTCTAAATAAAAAAATTAAAAAAAAACAGGAATTACAGAGGAGGATTTCCTACAAGTTAGAAAGTAAGAAGCAGCAAGTAATTTATTATAGAGAAAGCAGGAGCCCATCCAAGAGCACAACTGTTTAAGATACAATCAAATCCACAAGCCTTGTGGGGACCTAATTTAGAAATAATAGTAGAAATCAAGGACAGAGTTATGTGCATATCACTCAGTCAAAAGATTGTTCTAGGGAGGAAATCAGGCAAAGATACTCCTGATGAATGAAGTTGGAAGAGAATTTACAAGCAAAGTAATCTATTTTATCTTCAATTGATAACAATACTTTGAATTGATTAAGGAGAGGAGGAACCAAGGATCTGCTCTTGTTCTGTATGCTCTTACAGAACTGTCTGCAATCTCTAAAACAAAACTTTTGAGGGGCTATACTGTGTGTCATTCTATCAGCAAATAGTGATTTTGCCTTTTAGATGACATACTTACAATCTCTAAGAGCAGTTAGAAAGAGGTGTTTGTTATGATCCAATTTTTCAACATTGGTACAGGAGTGATTCTTGTGGTCCATAGCTGCTGAACAAGTAGAACAGAAACAGAAACAAAAACAAGACTGGTTTCACTTGGTATTTCAATGCTGGCATGAAAACTTCAATGCCTGCTTTCACCTAGAAAGAAACCTCATTGGCGCATTTCTCAACAGAATGATTAAAAATATTATTCTAAGGAGTGTCCCACAGAACTTCACGAAATCTGTCCCAATCAGTGTGTTGGTAACAGAAATATGTCCTGTTAATAGGGTTTCTTGCCTAGTAGGTGAATGGAAAGAAATCTCTGGACATTAACTACCATGTGGTCAGAGTTGCCAAGAAGACAGAACTACAGAGAATGGCACAAGTCAATAGAGGAAGTAAAAAATAGATCAAGTAGAGAAGCATGTTTATCAGAAACCAGGTATACTTATATTAGGGTGAACATTTTTTTTCTATCATTATGAAATAATAATGATACAGAATTATAAACAATAGACAATTCCTAAATTTAGAATAAAATTTAGATTATGCTCAATAGGCCAAGTTTTCTCATGGTGACAAGATTCAATCAAAAAGGGGTAAATATTCTAAGCTTAGAAATTCTGCAACTTCATTTTAGGCCTCTTCAAAGAAACTTTAACAGCATTTAACATGTTTATTTTTGTTTTTAATTCTTCATTATTATTGCTGACAATACTGGTAGAGAATACAGAAAAAGAGCACAGTTCATTTAACCATACAGACAAAAAAATAACTTCACATTTGTAAAAATTGTTTTTAAAATAATGAATATTTTTAAATATTTCCGTTGCCTAATCAACGATGAAAAGAAACTACAAAGTCCTCTTCTATTCTTATGACTCCAGTCTGTAAAGCAATTAGCAAAATTGTATTTGCATAGACTTATCTTTGCATTATTTATTCACAACCCAAATTCAACAGACACCAGTTCCAAATATGGCTCACAAAAACACATTAAACTTAACACCCTTCCACATGGAAGGAATCTTCTTTTGTAAAGATGCTCAAGGCAAAAAGATAAAATTGGTCTCCTGACCAACATAAAGCTGTTTCCTCTCTGGAGATTTAAACATGGAAAACATTTGCTAAAAAGAAAGTAGAAGCAGCAGCTATCTAAACTAATTTCAGCATCAGCAGCCAAGAAAGCCAAATGTCTCCTGTGATAATGGCAAAGCGTTTCTTATCTAAAATGACTTATATTCTGATTTCAACACACAAGAAGAATCAATCTTCTCGCAAACAGATCTATATTTCCTTTTAATTTCATTCAGTCAGTTAAGTCATGGATAAGTTTCGTGGTCAGCCAGTTAAGTGCCATACGTGATGCACGCTTGGGCGATCATGTCTCGAAAGAGACATGACTGACTGGGCAGAAGATTATCACACAGTAGGTTGCCATTGCTTTCTGCGGTAGACTGGTTGCCGACCAAGGCTATAGAACCCAATATGTCCTGCTATTTAACCCATAACTGGAAGGAAGAGATGGATTAGTACCTTTCCCAAGGGAAAGTGAATACAATGGATTCACCTGGGTTGTCTAAAGTAAACTGAAGAAATTTTAAATCTAATCAAAACAAGTTTCTGTCTACATATTTTTAACAATACAATTTTAGACATGGATAAAATTTGTATTTTAAGTTATCTTTTCCTGAAAGTTTTATGTTTATACAGAGTTTCAACTTCACTAAAAAAAAGGAAAAAAAAATCATCTCATGGTAGTTTTAGCTCATTGATTGAGAATTATTTAAGAGTAGAAAATAACAGTAAAAAATTACTGTTCAAACTTAGCCATTCCAATCAGCTTACATATAATCAGGTTGATATGCACCTTGAATACAAGGAATTAAATCAAAGTGAACATTTTAATTCATGTTGTAGTGAATGAGTGTGTGTATATATATATATATATATAATTATTACTTTAGAACATATACAAACTACTACAAAATAGTACATTTGGTTTTAACATTGAAAGAACTGTCTCATCAGGTAGTTAATAAAGGAAACAAGAAGGGAGAAAATATCTTATAAAAACAATGTTTTGCATTCGTAAGATAACAGCTGCTATTCACAACAGAGAAATAAATAAATAACCATTGACTACTAATTTATTCTACACTGAATAACTTATAACTCACACTATTCATGTTAAGCTTGAAAGCAGAGTACCATTAAATTAGATATATAGAGATAACTGGAATTATAAATTCTGCTATGCCCTCTTGTTTTCACTTTTATAAAAATACTTCATTATGGAGAAGAAAAAAAGAGAAAATATTACACTGAACAAATTATTCAAGGTAGATTGATTTTTTTTCCAAAAGCCCTATTTAAAGTTTATGCTTATGTTTCACACTTAATGAAAGTAAAAAAAAAAATTTTAACTTTCAAAATTTTATGTACATAAATCTTCCTTGTATTATCTGATTATTTCAATGAGTCAGTATACATTAATATACAAAGAAACAATCAAATTCCAAAAATATACTCTCAATTTGTATGATATTGATATTTCAGAATTAGACTTAATATTCAATTGTAATTTTTTTGTTTGTAATAAAAAAAAATCTGGGAAATTTTGCACAGTTAATAGACAATTTTGTGAGATGAATATATGATTTACACAAGCCTTAACAGTTAAAAGATCTAAAAAGTGATACTTTCTCCAGTGAATTGATGTTATCTTTAATAAGAGTTTGATTTTTTTGAGGACCACTTTAAAAATTATTCACCCACTTATAGCAATACAAAAAAAATGATTTAATGACTAAAACAATGACCTAATTTCATCATAATAGTAACTGTTACAGAACAAATCCATTACAAATAAAATTGTTTTATTAATAGCTCTTAATATTCCAGATTTTTGCACTAATTTGTTATGATAGCCAGCTACTTGAGGTCACAATCAAATAATGAAGTTTAGATCACAGAACTTAAATAAAGTCTATTTTTAATAATCTTGCAAGCCTAAAATTCCATCTCAGAGTGTGGATAAAACTATTATTTCATGGATTGATTCTACCATGTAAAGATGAAACAGTTCCATTAAATGAGTCTTAAGTTCTTACCTGTAATGAAAAGGACAAATCAAGTTCACATTCCAATAATCCACCAGGAGGAAGAATGATTTCATTCGACCGAAGCACCCGTTTTGATCCCTGGAGAAAAAAAAAAAAAAGAAAAAAAACACATCCTTAAATAATTTACAAGGAAAATTTAAAACAAAGAAATTTAAATAATTTAATTTTTTCAATGTGAATTGATATTATTTTATGATGGATTTAATTTTCCAATATTATCAATATTATTTATAGCTATTTCTTTTGCCTTAGTTAATTTAGCAGAGCCATATAGATTGCATAATGTCCTTATCTTTCTTGAAAGAAAGATTCCTAACCATTCCTAAATCAAGAAAATAAATTGTTAACCTACTCATCACTAAATCTTTGGCATCTGTATTCAAAATAAACTTTAGCTATTTTACAAGCAAGATATTTTCAATTTTATGATGATTATTAAGAGTATCTTTGACCAGATAATTTACTAACTGGGCAAACTTACTGTAGATTCTTCAGGAAGCTATGAAATCATTATTTACTATTTCATAAATATTAACCACAATATAACTCAATGATGCTACATTAACAGCAATAAAAAAAATGTTTTAATTAAAATTCTTTTTGAAAATTATTAATGAAGCTACTAATTAAATATCAATGAGTTACAATAAAAATATTTCCAATGGCTCTTTATGAAATTTGACATTAAATCCACTGTCAAGATATATGTACAGTGCCATGTTACTTTTTAGTGGGGAATTTCAAAACTCTAAAATACTAATCAACCAAACTTTTCAACAAGTATCTTAAGAGGAATATAACTGAATTAGCAAATATAAAAATGAGGTGTTTTCTTTTTTTTTTCAGAGTATAATTAACATTTTTCCTTTGTTTTGAATACAAGAGTCCTGTGTAATGCATAGAGGCCAAACATAGCACAAGATTCCATCAGACAATTCACACATTAACTTTTTAATGATAAAGCTGCAAAAATAGAAATTTTCTATTAACTGCTACCACAAATCCTATTTGTCAATATTAATACAAGAAATTTCTCATATAAGAATTGAAATATATATATATATATATATATATATATATATATGCAGCAATCCATCTTTTATGCAAGTTTCATTAAAAGAAATAAGGTGCTTTGGTGAAGTTTTGTTATATAATCTTTCATGTGATCTTATTTTTTTTTCTTTTCAGAACATAAATTATATAAAAATTGCTCGAATGTTTTATTTATCCAAGTGCATTCAGCTATACTTTTAGCCATTATCAAAGTTGAATTTTTCTTTTTTTTTGACTGAATATATAGATTCAGTTATGTATATATGTAGAGTTATAGGAATGTTTTATTTTCTAAACATGGTCAGCACTCTTTTTTATTAATAATGATTCTATTATATTTATCCCTTTACGTTTTTTTTTGTTTTTTTTTTTTAATATGAGGATGATGCTATTATATTTGTATTATTGATGAGTAGGTTATGGACAAAGTTTGGTTGGTCTCCATGTCTATTTAAATGAGACCTTATAGAGTTATGGTCAGAGAGATGTAACACGAGTATTCATATTTGATATTATTAAGTATTGGCTTTTTCTTTTTTATTAATAATGCTTCCATTATTTTAAGACATTTTTTTTTTTAAGAGGAGGATGATGCTATTATATTTGTATTATTGATGAGTAGGTTATGGATAAAGTTTGGTTGGTCTCCATGTCTATTTAAATGAGACCTTATAGAGTTATGGTCAGAGAGATGTAACACGAGTATTCATATTTGATATTATTAAGTATTGGCTTTTTCTTTTTTTATTAATAATGCTTCCATTATTTTAAGACATTTTTTTTTTAAGAGGCGGATGATGCTATTATATTTGTATTATTGATGAGTAGGTCATGGATAAAGTTTGGTTGGCCTCCATGTCTATTTAAATGAGACCTTATAGAGTTATGGTCAGAGAGGTGTAACACGAGTCTTCATAGTTGATATTGGCTTTTTCCTTTTTTTTTATTATTGGTCACTCTTCCACAAGAATCTTCATACAGTAAAACTACTATACAATACAACACACAGAATAACTATACCAAATAGAATGGCTAAAGCACTGGCTGAAAATGCTGGGAACAATAAAAACTATTGACAATTGTTATATTCTAAAAATGGAAAAAATGTTAGAATGCTGGAAAACTTAAAAGATTGATTAAATCATCCTTGTTAACCATATTCAATGAACGAATATGTAAGAAAATGATTCTGATCATAAGTTAAACATTTAATCTTATTTGTTGCTATACATTAGATCATTGCAAAAGTTCCCAATTAAAACCCAAATTTTATATACTCACAAAAAATATTTATTACTCAAGTACATGTACTCCATTGTTTTTAACACATCTACAAGCTTGTTGATGCCATAGAAGCTTTGTTAGGAAAATATGTGTCATAGTAGTTATAAAAAAAAAAAAAAAAAAAAAAAGATCTACTCAATATGTTGGAGTTAATCCATTTTGTAATGGATCCCATAAAAATTTTGTAAATAAATTATTTTTGCTTACATCAGGATACAAAGACAGAGGATGTATGAATATACTGATAAATCAGGAAGATGTGTTTAAAAGCCATGGGCTTTGTTTGACCATTAGTTCTGCATGGTTGAGTGGTTAAGACACATAGAAACTTCATTTTCTGTTTGAAGAAGGTCATGAGGTAGTTTTTGACTGATTTGTACAGAGTCAAATGTTTTGTAGACACCAGGAACAAATGAAAATCTAAAGGAGCCAAGTCAGGAGAATATGGCAAGTGCTGGAGGGTTTTGTATTTCAACTCTAAGATTTTGTAAGGTCAGTTTTAAAATATGTAGTTTTGCATAGTCATAATGGAAAATGACACCTTTTCTATTTGCCAAGAATCAGTCTTAAACCCAAGTCTCTTCAAATGGTGAAAGGCAGCTGAGATCTCAATTTTCAAAGTCTTAGCAACCTCTTCCATCAAAATATTTGGCTTCTTCTTCAAAACAGGTTGCCCAGAGAGCAGTTAATCATTTATGTTATTATCACCACGACAAAATCTGCCAAACCACCAAGTCTCAAGTGCAGAGGCATGATCCAAAAAAACTTTCTGAATGTGATCTTTTTTTTTTTGCCAGTTTCAATATGGCAAAAAGGCAACTTTTCATCCTATCTTTAAGGGATTTATTTGTTGACAAAGCATCAACATTCAACACAGCCTAACTCACAACTAGATGACGCAAGATTTCAATTCAACTCACCAGAAACTGGAACCAAAATAAACACTAGTGTCAAGTTGCAGTCATTTTATATTAACTACAAAAATCAGGTACTAATGTCTGCAGTGATCTTGTGTGTGTGTGTGTGTGTGTATATATATATATATTACTTGTGTATAAGCTAACTTCATGAATAGTGCAACCCATGAATTTTGAGGCATAAATTTTACCTCCTCCAGGAAAAAAAAATTTGTATATAGTGCAGTCAGTCAAAGAAAATGCATGATTTTTAACCTCTTCAAAGAAAAAACATACCTGTGTATAGTGCAACTCCTTATTTTAAAAAATTAAAAAAATTAAATTAAAAAAATTAAAAAAACCTTGCACTATACTCTAATATATATGGTGTGTGTTCCAAAATAATAGTACATTGGTTATATCAGTCTGTATTTAATTAGAAAACCATTTGACATGGAGCAAAGATGAAAGTAACTGTGACAGAATATCAGATTCTTTCAGTAAAAACTTTTTTGAGGGTAAAAAAAAAAAAAAGCAAAGAGTAAAAGGAATTTATTTATTACAAAACCAAGTAATACTGACAGCTGGTAATTGAGTTTTATGTAAATTATTAGTATCTTAAATTTAGCCTGAGCATACCTGAAAGGAATTGAAAATAAAAATTCTAGACATTACAAAATGCCAAGGAAAAGAAGAAAAAGTATTTGCCTATAAATAAAAATTGGCTGCTCAAAACAACTGCAAACATTTTCTTTAACTGAAGAACACCAAAAATGATCAATAAAGCAAAATACATTTTCTGCACCATTAAGTGTTTTTTTTTGTTTCTACAATGGAATAAAACAATTCTCTATTGACAAAGCTCAGTTTTCAATGAAGTATGAACAGAAAAACTTGGACAGGTGCATTTTTGGTAATATATTTTTATAGGTTTTTGTAAACCAAAAGCAGAAATCACCTGGTTGCATCCAATTGAAAATCTGATAGCAAAAGCAAATATGGCTAACAGTCTTATAAAAAAAAGTTCTCTTAATTTGGCTAAATTAACTAGATCCCAAAAAAAAAAAAAAAAACACAACTGAAACTGTTTATTAGTAGTCATTTTCATTTTTTTTGTAAATTTATGCCAACATTATTCTACAGTTTAAGAAAAATAATGAAAGAAAAGAAAAAAAAATTGAGATTCCAAGTTTATCTTTATTTTTCCATCTGCTGAGAAAATAAATTTGTTATTCATATTTTAAGCAAATACTAGAAAGTTGCGTAGCACAATATTCTCAATAGTCAGAAAAGTAAAAGACTTGAGAGGGACTGACTGATAAGCGAATCAGTGTAAGGTCCCCTTGAATATTGAACCCAGAATCAACTAAGTGTTATCTAGTATGATGCAGTATTACAGAGAATAGCCTTTACCAGAAATCATATAAAGTTCATGAATGGCTCTGAACTAAATCACAAGCCGTTTGTGATGTTTGAAAAAGTTTCACTTTCCCAAGCATCATTATCAACAACTAATTTGAGAAGAGTACATTATCATAAATTGGGACAGGTTAAACAAGCATTTTTAAAGTTCAAACCTCAATTGATTTATTCAGATTTGGTTACTAGTTCAAACATTTTTCTGCCATACAGAATTATGTTAAACAGATATTCTGAGTAATACTATTTAACCCTACAGTAATGTTAGTGGTCAGAGCTGTCCAGAGATCTCAACAATTGAGATATGGTCACAATAACCACAAAGGACCGTTTCATCAATTCCTTATCTGATGTCAAGAGTTCTTGAATGGAAGAAAATTCCAGATAAGTGTGAGCATAGGTAAATGGTTAACTATTCTAATTTTCAATAAAGTAAATACACACAAACAATTTCTTTTAAATTTGGCCCCCATTATCCTTAGACAGTTTGTTCCTGATCAACCTGTTTGTGACATTACACTCAAACCTGCCTTTACCAACTACTTCTGAATGTTAAAATATCCCCATCATAATTCATACAGCTGACTAGTGTAGAATGTTTTTTTCTTCAACTTATTCAGCCAAATAAAAACATTTACCTTCTCTTCATAACAAGCCATCTGTTAGTAGCATAAAGAAATAAGTGCTAAAAACAGTGATACAACTGAAGATTGTAAACTTGTTTTGAATCAACAACTTCTAAAATCCAACATAGCAAAAGTATATAAAATCCCTGATGCAGCAGCAACAACTGACAGCTTCTAAAATACTAGACAATGAGGTATAGCAGCATGTTAAACCACTTCCCCTATCAACAGAGTAAATGTCATGTAAGATAGCAGCTGTCAGCCAAGTCAACAGAGAGGCAGATGCCAAGAAAGAAAGAAAAAGTACAACAGTAAAGAGTGAAAGGAGCAGGGGGAAGGGGGAACAGTCCAGTAATTCTTCAGAAATAAAATCTTTAATTTTTTTTTTTGTACATTTTCAAAAGTCAGATTACTGATCATTTAAAATATAATTAAAGGCATAATGTCAATAAAGTCTTCTGCAAGCATATCTGAAATTGTTAAACAATTACAGAAAAACAAACACACACAAGTGAACAGTGATGTCAACACTCAGCAGCAACAGTCTGTTTCATGCTTAAATGATTACATTTAAGCATGAAACTGGCAATACTGGGTGTTGACCTCAATGCTTACTTTTATATTTACATATGCTCTATCCCTGATATTGAGCACTTTAACCATAAATATAGCACACCTGTGTGTGTATGTGTGTGTGCGCATGTGTTTTGATATTACATGCGTATTTAGGCAGTAAAAATTCTTTCAAGCATGTTTGAGTGAATATTAATAAGGCACTCCCCAATTTTTATTAACATTTTCAAATTAGTTCTTTTATATAACCAATAAATTTACTAGAATTCATTTATGCTTTTGTTTACTTTCCCTACCACCACCAGGCAAAAAAAATAGCACTTTCAAATGTTGCAATATTTGAAAGTACTTAAGGGAGATAAAAAAACAAGTAAAAAGGAGGCGTCGTATATTTATCGATTATATAAAAACAACTAATTTGAAAATTTTTCAAAACTGGGTAGAGAGAACTTTATATCATTTAACCAATTGAAATATATATCAGAATTGATACTTTTTTTTTTTTTTTTAACAAGTTGTCAAAGAAAAACTAAATTATTGCCAATAAAGGTTTTCTTAAGCATGAACAACATTAGTTCATATTTGTGGCACTACTGAAATAATAGGTGACTAATAAAAGAAAAATTAAAGTCTTACCTGCATTTTGACAGCAATAATGATAGAAGTGAGATCATTTTCTAGCGGTTTATGGACCACTAACCTAGTCAGCGTCAAGCTGCATAACCTGCACAAAGAAATAAATAAACAAATCACAATTTGTGGGAGAAAAATTGTACAAATAAGAATGTAAATAAAGAATTTGAACCTTTAGGGTACATTGAAAACATACAAAATTGAAAATTTGATCAGAAAAAGAGAAATCAGTTTCTCTGCATTAGTTAATCAGTTTTCAAAGTCACAAGGGATGTAAATAGCCAATGATGTGTGTAGCAATCAATTTGCTTTAATATTGTGGATGTAAGAATAAGTAAGAAAGGTAAAAATCAAAGTTAAACTGTTATGAAAGATTAATTTTTCTAAGTTGGAAGACTTTTCTTTTTTTTTAACTTTGTAATCTTTATGCGAAAATGGAAAGTTTAACCGTCACACTGTGACAAGCTTTTTGAACAAAGAAAAAAGGTTTAACTGAAATTGTCATCATACTGTCTCAAAAAAGATTAATTTAACAAACTCCATTAGTCCATTTTTGTCAGTTATGAAAATACTGTTAAAGAAATGGAAAGTTATGAAAGAGTGCTTTGATAAATGTACAAATATTATGGTACGAGATGTATTTTACATAAAAAAAAAATATAGTACATGTTAGTTTGAAGATCCTGCAACCTTATATCCAAAGTTCCCTTCCTCTAATTGATAGTCACAACCTTTTCTTCTTTATTTCATTAAAATCTAAACTTATTTATAAATGGAACTTTGTGTGTGTGTCCGTTACCTATAGACTCTGAAATGGCTGAACCGATTTTCTTGAAAATTTACACAGTTGTACTATAAGCGTTTGAGAATGTTCTTAGCTAGGTTTTGTGTCGAGGTACCCCCGATAAATATCGAAAATCGATAATTGAAAAAATCAGGTTATAGAAGGAGTGGTCCGATTTTAATCAAATTTGATACACTCATAGACAAAGACATAAGAAACGATATTCAGAAGTTTCAAGGTTGCAGTTCATACAATAGTGCAGAAAATCAATTATATATATATATTTAAAATGCAAGATGTTTCTGTGTGTGTGTCTGTATATCTGTATTTTTTTCAGACCTTTTATTTTAGTTTTTGCTTCGGGTTTGGCTCTAAGTAGGTATAATTGTAGTTCTCAGTCTCAGCCATGATACCATTTACTCAGAGGATTTATTTAGCCTTCAAAATTCAGTTTACGACGAAAAAAACTTGTTTGATATCGATACCAGAAAAACAAAAATTTGACTTACATCCATTCATTTTTCTTTCAGTCTACGGTTTCGCTTTAACTGGAAACAACTATTGCTTTTTAGTCTTTCGTGCCAACATCCAAAGAGTCTGAGCTCCAGGACCATGGATTAGTTTTAAAGCTTTCATTACACCCGAGCAACGCCGGGCTATACTGCTAGTCTACACAAACAGCTCTTACTTTTCCAAAGAAATTTCCATCGTACTATAATTTGCTAAATAATAATTCTTTCTTGTACATTTTAGCATTTCATTTGTAAATACATATTTGCAAAATTTAATTGCAATCATCTTCAAGTCTCAGAAAAATAAAAAATAAAGAGAATGTTTTTCACTCCATTTTGATCACAGGAGGAAAGAGATGATATCTGACTTTTCAAAGAAATTAAGCTATTTAAGATATTTAAAACAAAAAAACAAAAACAAAAAAAAAAAACAACCAGCCAATATTAATATTTTTAGATTCCATTAAAGATTACAAATTAAAGCAATATTTTACTTTTTCAAAAGAAATTTGCATATGGAAGAGTTAATATAACTTAATATATCTTGAAAAATTGATTATTTTCTTGATCAAACATGAAAGCTTTTAGTCATCAATTTTATACTAAGATGAAATAAAAATGGAACTTTATAGATATAGGTCTTTCAGTCTGAGTAAAAAAATAAAAAGTAACGGGACTTCACTTGAAAGTACAGTAGAAGATATAAATTTTTTTGTGAGATTGTTGTGTTTGAAAATGGAAATATCCCTTGACAAAAAATGCTGACTTGGCAAAATTTCAACTTTTAGATATCTTGAGAACAGTGAGAAATTTTCACTTAAAATTTTTAGGATTTTCTAATCACTGTAAGATGTACAAGATCTATCAAACGAAGAAAAATCTATTTTTAGAAGTTACACAGATTGGTTGAAGTGACATGGATAACCATAATGCCAACATTTTGGAGTGGCCCATGTAAAGTCTGAACCTGAACCCTATCTGAAATCTTTGGGGGGGTACTCAAAACTAGAATAATAGTAAGAAAGTTTTCAAGCATAAAAAATGTGAAGATGTTGCAGGAAAGTCAGAACAAAACAAAGGAGAAATGCCAAAAGCTTATAAGCAATTACAAGAATTGGAAGCTGTAATAGCAAGTGAAAGCTTTGGCATTGGTTTCTAAAGAAGGATATAATTAATTTTTGACATGGCATTTTTCCATATGTTAAAAGATTTTCTTTTCTTTTCTTCTAACAATCTCATTAACCAAGACATATTGCCACATATAAATCCTGAAGAATGTTGTACAGTTTCAAATTTGACCCAGGGTTGTTTATGGATACACTTCATTTACACTAACACATTAAAAAAAAACTCGGTAATAAATAATGTTAAACTATAATATCATAAATGAAATAGTGTTACCTCATTCAGAGAGATGCAGAAGTCAAAATGTGTTACAATTTAAGATAGTGTAATCTGTTAAATATATCAACACAATTCAATGAAATGATTGAAGCCCAGCTTATTTTTGTAAATTTAAGAAAGTAATAAATTAGAGATAGGACATTTATAGAAATCAATGCATCTATTTTATTGAATACCATCCATCATATTTAAAAGAAATTTATCATAGATAGAAATTATATTTTGAGAAGCGGAAAAGAATTTATGATATAGTCAATTGATTTTATTGACTGAAAGTAAAAAGAAGTTAGTATGAATGATTGCAAAAGAAACTTTTTCTGCAATTTGATAGAAATCAATATGAAAGATGCCTTCAAGTCGTTCCTTTCCAAAAAAAGTTGTGCTAAAGAAAATGGAGTTAAGGCCACAAATAAATTAATGAGGTTTATCAAGAACCAAAAAAAATGAAAGATTTTTTTAATCATGAAGAACTAATCTTTTTTAACTCTTATTTTTTATATATATATATATATATATATACACACACACAGAGTAGATGCAATGGATGAATAGTCATCAAAATTATGCAAAAATGAAAATAACACTGACATGTCATTTTAACAGACATATTTACTAAAATTACACAAAAATAACTTTAAATACTAAATAAACTTATTCAACAAAATTGCCATTGGCTTCAAACATGGCCTCTAGGTGACTTCAGAATCTCTTGCACGTCTTCTGGATAATATTCTTGCTTAAGTTGATGAATGCCATTATAATTCTTGCCTTCTGTTCATCTTTGGTACTACAAAGAGTTTTGTTGGTCTCTCGTTCAACTGTTCCCCATACAGTCTAGGGAGTGAGGTGGCCAAATGTAAGGCACTTGATGTAAGCCTCTATGTTGAGTCTGAGGCCCCATGGAAAAAGGAATGAAGGCATAATGTCACCATCACTAGTGATCACTTTAAACACCATGATGTTGACTGGATATATCATCCAACTCTTTCCAAATTCTCTGTACTGTCCTCAGACTCATGCCAAAACACTGAAACGTTTGTATCAGAGCTACCCGCGTAAATGTCATGCAGTACAGCATGCTGTTTCCAAATTTCTGACAGTGAATTGCATCATGGTGCTCTTTCTCAGCTGGTGCCCAACTGACCCTACTATACTGTATCGTCAACAAAATAAAAAACAATACACATGTACAAAATTAAAAATATAAAATGGTAACAATTTACCCATTACACATTGTACAGTAGATTTATACTTATTTTCTCATCTTCCCTCATACACTCAGTAAGCACTTGCATCTTAGTGGTTATATTGTCATGCTTGGGATGAAATGATTAAAAAAATTCTTTTAATGAATTAGTTTTTATTCATGAAACCTCACAATACAAAAGT
This sequence comes from Ascarosepion bandense, assembly GCA_037127315.1. NCBI lineage: Eukaryota > Metazoa > Mollusca > Cephalopoda > Sepiida > Sepiidae > Ascarosepion > Ascarosepion bandense. Next base: position 2,994,925 of record JBBBDQ010001116.1, read on the forward strand.
AAATATTCTGTTATATGAATATAAAATTAAGAAACTGAACTTTATTAAAGTCCATTAATTCTTTCTATAAAATTCACTTTTCTTTATATCTGAATCGTCATTGCTTAATAAAAAGTATTTGCAATTCCTATGAAGCTAGCAAAAGAGAATAGTAAATTCAATCAGCCACAAGAGCAAGAAACACTAGCTCTCTGACCAAACAATGATATACCATAGCCATCTGTTTAGTTGAAGGTTATTTAAATAACTACATTGTCAACACAATTTAGTATAAATAGAAAAAGATATTTTATAAAAATATTAAGCTGTTTTAGTCAAATTCATTAATGGTTTACAGAGAATGTGTAAACTACATTTTTCTTAAAAATAAACAAAAGAACAAATTTGATCAATTGTCATTGTTACAAGGATGCATTTATATATAAAAATAATATTAATAATGTATAAAAAATTATAATAATGAATTCTATTGAGTCCTAAGTATTATTCCAGGAGAGTTTTAATTCAGGAAGTGGTCGATGCCAGAATGTTCCAGTAGAGTCAAGAGAGTTCGAAAGGTTCTAGAAATATGCAAATTAGGTGTTGCCCCCTGTGAAGGTGGGCTTTGGACAGTGATTGGTTAGTTGATAGCTGGATGTGTTGACCTTATCAGCTTCAGTTAAGATTCAGGGATGTATATCCGGCTGAAAGAATCTCTCTAAATCGACGCCAAAAACTAAAACTTGAAACAGTTCATAAAAGGATGTGCTGATTTCATCAGCACCAGTTTCAATTCAAGGAATTATATCCAACCGAAAGAATCTCTCTAAGTCGACGACAAACTAAAACTTGAAAGAGTTGTTAAAAGGATTTGCTGTTATTAACTTCAGTTAAGATCTATATATACAACCGAAATAATCTCACAGAAAAGTCCAAACAACTAAAAACCTGAAAGAAAACCTCATGGAACTATCTGGGTAAATACATATTTTTGTCTTTTTCATTGACCAAGCCAATAATTAGTCTTTATATACGCATTTAAGGATTTCCAAAAAGTATAGCACTTAACTTCCTAATCAACTTAACTGGGTAAAGATATTTGACACCTTCCCTCTCCTTCTCTTCCTCGTAACACTTCGCCTGCCAGTAGTAAACTATGTTTCTATTTGAATGCAAAACTGTATATTTGTAAATATTTTTATCTAATGTTTTGTGAATTAAATATTTGTATTTTAACTCTGAGTTTTGGTCAATCATTTTTTTCTTTTGTTACAATTAACACGTAACATCATCTAGAATGACCATAACAGTATTGGAACAAACTAAGATAAAACCATAAACAAGTAAATCAACAAAATGGATAAACAATTTAATTATATTAAATGATATAAAATGTGAATGTTAATTGCAATATTTTATTCTATAAACATAAGGGTTTTAAATTTCAATTTCAGATATTAAAGTATTTCGAAATTTTCTAGGAAGATATGAACAATTATCAACTAAAATAAATAGTAGAAAGCGGTTTCATTTCTAGAAAAAGATCCTATTCTTAAAAAGAAACAAGATATTTATTAAAAATGATAAGAAAACATCACGTTAAAACAATGTGATGCAACCGAAGGAAATAAAAAAAATTAAAAATTAAAAAAAAATAAAAGTCATACCAAAAACTCAATACAAAGTTGCCTAAAATGTAAAGAACATAAAATATATAACAAGCAAAAGTGAAAATACCACCCAGTCACCTTGAATATCTGCAGGAAATAACTTGATATGCATCAAATTACTGAACTAAGTTGTATCAAGTGCAGTGGGGGGAAAAAAAAAGAAAAAAAAGGCATTTCTTTTTTCCTTTTACAACTGAAATAATTTTTGAACAATAGAAAAATAAAAACCCAGTTGATTGGTCAAGGAAAGACAGTAATCAAGTGAAAAATTGGGTAATAATAGGATGAAATAAATCTCAAAGAATTGCTAATGCACATAGAGCAAAAGAATATTTTTGAGCTGAAGGACAGGTTTAGTCTATAAAAAGATGTTAAAGATTGAGAGATGTCAAAAATGAGCATCTGGCATAGCCAATGAAGATTGATAAGATTTCTTGGCATATAACCTGTTTAACTAGTGTTCGGGAAAAGTAGAAATAATCACAGGAAGGAGACTGCCAAATGTGCTTTAGATGAGAAGGTCACCAAACAAATCTAGTTCTCTTCATAAAGAATCTTGGCTTCTGGAGTTTGGAACCTGCTCAGTTCATAGAGAATAGAAGTATAAAGTAATCACAGGAAATAGTGGTAAATGTAAGTCAAGTTAGAAAAAGAATCAATAAAAGCTCAGATGATGCATTTCTTCAGACAATTGCAGCAACAACTTTTAAATTCTTTCAACACAAAAGAATCCAGAATAAACTAACTTTTTACACAATAGAAATCATCTGTACTTATATATATATATATATATGAAATATCCATATATTTCTTGTCATAATCATGTTTCTACTGCCAAAGAGTGCTTCAGAGTAAATAAAAGATATGAAAAGAAAAAGAGATAAAGTTATTAACACTAATTTTACCAGTTCAGGAAATATATATTAAACAGTTATAAAAAGTCAATATGGCAATATGGATGAGGAAATGTTGTTTAGTTGTCATATCAACCCAATTACCAAATCTGACTAAATCACCAAGCAGTAGATTTTTTTTTGAAAGGCTTCTCAATCTGTTTCATTTAAAAAGAGTGACAAGTGGTTTTTGGAAAATTATTCAAGATTAAAGATTTAAATCCAGCAACAAATCTTTTACATATTCCTTGTACACTATTTTTTTTATCCTGTTTTTATTTTACATTTTGTTTTATTAAACCATATCAGTGTGCTTTTCGAGTTTTTTTTTTCTCTTGTCAGAACACAGAACTGGCATGAAGCTTTCCTCTGACAGCATCTTTAAAAGATTTAAGTTCATTTTAACAAGGGTTGTTTATGTTGAAATGCAAGATTATTGGCAAAACAAAAACAAATTAGTTTGAAATATCAAATATTTGTAGAAAAGAAGTTTATAATGAGAACAACAGTTCCAAGAATGTAAATTATATGATGATGGTAGAAAATACACACTGAACAATAACCACAACAATTGATAATTTTATATATATATATATATATATAGATAGATAGATAGATGAGCTGTAATACAGCGAAACAGATCTGTCTGCGGATGACTATAGTATTTACACTCTCACACCCTAATGGAGCACTCTGAAAGAGTGGGAAACTTTGTAAACAGTAGCTACTCCGGCATATACGCATCGCTCATTCGATAATGAATTGGAGCACTCTAGCTATTGGGCATGTTTATACGCACTAAAAAGCCTGCCATCTTCTACCGGACGTTCGTGGCCCAGGGGTTGAATCGCCGACAGATGCCGATTCGGTCGGGTTTCAATCCTGGGTTAGGAAGCGAACGGAGTCTAAGCCATACTGATGAGCTGTAATACAGCGAAACAGATCTGTCTGCGGATGACTAGAGTATATATATATATATATATATATATATATATATATATTAATTACACTATTTGAAATTATTTTAAAGTGAATTAAGAATAAGCTGACTTTTTCTTTTTTACTGTGGCTGACAAAACAAATATAAAGTGTTTAGATAAAGTATATTTTAACCTAAACACATGATATTGTTATTTTACATCAATCTAAATTACCATAAATAACAACTAATATTTTTAAAATGGAAAACAATTATTCTTTATGGAATCTAGTTACCTTAATTGGTTATATCCAAGAAATAGAGTGAATTGACGATTTTAAAATGTTACAGAAAAATAAATATTTCTAACATAACTCTACTTCCCAAATAATCTTTTTTTTGTACTAATTATTTATTAACAGGGGTCTGAACTCCCACTAGAAACTCAAAAACATTACAATTTTTCTTATTTAACATTCTTACTGTCTTCAAATGAACAGAAATTAACAAAAAAAAAAAAATTAAGAAATTTAGTTACAAAAATTGAATACTACAGTGTTTCTCATAAAAAACAAAAAACAGGAAATTTTAAATTTACTGTATGATAAAAAATTAAGTTTGAACATCACATCTAACATTTGTTTTTGTTTTGTTTTGTTTTAAGCTACTAAATTTCTATACTTTGCTTCAAATAACTGAAACAAGAATTCAAACAAAATGTACCAAATTTCCTGTTTTTTTTTTTTTTGTGGGGGTACCCTGCAGCACTAAGAGATACGTTTTCTTTTAATAAAACATTTCAGAAATATTGAAACTGATCCTGCTTGTTTTGTTCTTCAACTATCATATTAGATTTAAAAGAATAAACTTAAACCTTTCCAACATTTCATTAACAAAAATCCTATCTACATAATTGAGATAGTAAGAAATGATCTATGAATATAAAATTAGTGTGAGGTTAAAAAAAAAAAAAAAAATGCTTCTGTGACAGGATGGCTATGAACATTCACTCCACTTGGTTGAGAGTAGAATATTCAAGATCTAATTGTGAGTGCCAGTTAAATAAATATGCAATGCAACCAATAGCCATGTTAAAAATAAATTAATGTCAGCATATGTCTCACACCTTAGTTCTAAACAATTTCAAGGCAGACATGTTTCTCATATTTTTGTATAAATCTAGAAGGGAAGAGTCACAAATATAACATGTAGAAAACAAAAAAAAAGTAGAATTAGGCAACATTATTTACAGTAGACAGTAACTCTGAAGAACTCTAAAGCATTATAATATGTAAGTGTCCATATTTACATTATTTGTTTGGACTATTGTCCTCATCTTTGTTGCCGTTTCACTCCAGCCTTCTTCAGGTGCTAGGAATTTTGAACTGAACCCTTTATTATGATCACTGGGGTATATCAGTGACTTGACCCAAAAAGTTGTGAGTTCAATACCAGGCTACAGTAGTGGTGAACAAGTAACTTAGAGAGTAGGATTAAAGGGAGATAACTCCTAACTATCAAAAGTGGCTTTGTACAAGGAATGAGAATGATATACCCCAGTGATCATAATAAAGGGTTTAGTTCAAAATTCCTAGCACCTGAAGAAGGCTAGAACTGAAAATGTTGTATAAATGGCAACAAAGATGAGGACAATAATCCAAATAATGTAAACAGTGTAAATACTACCTCATCTCAGAAATATAGACAAATACTGTCCATATTTAATCACTAAGATAAGACTAGATTATTTCTTCTATTTTTTTATGAGTAACGATGTCTAAGTTTAAATCAAAACTGGCAACCATTGTCAAAAGTTAATCCAAATAATAAAAGTGATCGCTTTAAGCTTTGTTATTCCTTTTCCTAATTCTCTTCCTGTATGAGACAGGTTTTATTTATTTATTTTGTTATTCGATGAAATTCATAATATAGGTAATAATAAACATATTAAAATTTTTATTGAATTGGTTGACTTCATTGATGGGAAGAATATGTTCGATAAGCAATAACAAGGACATGTCAATTTTATTGCCTTTTTTTTTTCTTTTTTTACTATCCAGAGCAGATTTTAGGAAAAATAGCCAACTGTTTAAAGAAAGAAAAAAAAAAGAAAAAAATAAGATTTACATTCCCCAAGGAGTCTTATATTTAATAAAACAAATTTTCAACACAAAATTTAATTTTTTAAAATTTCATGAATTTACATGAAAGGGAGTATAACATGCACATTTAAAAAAAAAAAAAAAAAAACTTTACTAAGATTTTATAAAAATAAGGATTTAAAAAATAACTTCATTTGTATGTAAGTCCTGAAAGCTTCATTAAAATCTGACATTTGATTTTTGCAAAAATTTCCAAATTAATGTGTTTTTCACTGGAAAAAAAACTGAATTGCATATTATTACATTATCCATAGTAAACTCTGGTAACAATTTGGTTACCTGCTGAAGAAAAAAAATTTTTGCCAAAATTTCAAACATGTTAGAAAGGATTTAAAAAAAAAAACAACAACAAATCCAGAAAGAAATTCTTTTTGTTTGAAGATATTTTTTGAGCCCTGTTAATTTTTCTTTTTTTTTTTTTAAGAATGAACTGAATGTTAAATACAAATGTCTGCTTGTTAGTTAAAAAAAAATGTTTTGAACTCGTAGTTTAAAGTACATTAAAAAAATATCTATATTGTAATTACCATCAATATCTCACCAATGATTCACTGTCAATTAGAGAAAATATATTAGTTACATCTTAAATTAAATTGACATCGTTTACCTAGTATCAACCAACAATGAATTACTTTCACTATGTCATAATTGTGAGAGATGTTTTTTTTTTTTTTTTGCATTGTATCACTTTTCAGGGAAACTTTAGTTGTATCCCTGGGACACACAGATGAGAAAGTTACTGAACCCCTTAAGATCTTTATGCATCAGGAATGCAGAACTTATGCCTATCCACATCTCTGAAGAAGTTTCAATATTCTAAAATTGAGAAGCCTACAAAATATTTAAAAATATTTATAAAGATTTATTTTAAAGAGATTGTTCAGAGTCTTTATAGAGGTTTCTGAAAAATTATCAACGTAACCTACTTTTAAAAATCTGACCAAATAACCACAACTTTCTTTTCTTTTTTAGTTGTGAAGTTAAAGCAAACATTTGTTCCCCACTTCTCGCACAATGGAGTGATGAATTTTATACATTTCCAGAAATATTAACAAACAACAGTCTCCAACCAAAATACTGTTTTAATAGTCTTCTTACCTGTTTATTCTAATTCGTAAAAGAGAACATCCATCCATTAGATTTGGCTGGTAAATTGAATAAAGTCAAATTGCAATACTCCCCGAGAACAGTGATAGCATCCAGCAAACAATTCAGTTATTGCTCAAACCTGAATATGAAGATATTTTCAGTGTGGACCCAACCTCCTCTTAAGTGAGCTAATTCAAAGCCAACCGACTGAAACTACAAGATTACTGTTCTGTTTTCTGCTATATAATTAACATGTCTTTATGTTCAATCAACAAATTTTCCTTCTATGAGTAAGAGGAGGATAAAATTTGACCCTAATGTTTATCATAGAAGCAAAAAATATTTAGCATTTATGTATACACAAAAATGTTTTGTTTTTAAGAAAATGTAGTGGTCAGTTAATAGTACAACAGTTTATGAATTTACCAAGTATTTTCTATAACGTACACCTCTAATTATGAATATATACAATTCCAAATTTATTCATGATCATTATTGTAAAAGGTACTGTAAATTTTTAATGCTTCCTGTCATATTTTCAAGTTAAATCAATCCTTTAAAACTAATTTATTCTAAACAGAATCATATGCTTGATGTATAACAGAGTTAAAACAGTTTATATTAAGAAATACACATTTTGTTCGTCGCCATTTAGCACAAGGCAATTACCAGATGCCTGCCAAATAGTGAGGAACAAAATTATGTGTGTGTGATACACACACATGATGAAATGATTTTAAAAAAAATTTTAAAAAAAAAATTAAAAAAGAAAGTATAACTGAAATTTATAGACCATTATCAAAGGACAGAAATAAATGCGTTTATAGTATCATAGATGCTACATTTTCCTAAAATGAGACAAAATTTACTCTGCATCCTATAGATCAAAAACTTTTTTTTGAAGTCTTGAGAACATTTTCCCTTCCAAATTGAAATGCTACTGCCTCCTTGAGGCCTGCTCATCTGAGTAATACAAGAGTTGATTGATAACCAAAGTTTTCTACTAATCAATTGTGAAGATGGAAATGTTTGCAGATGTATTCAGTAATCTAGAAAACCCTGTTCAAATATGCTTAGTGTTAGTTTACTCTGAAACTACTTCGTAGCAGCATTTGTTAGTTATGAGAAATATGACTGAATTATGTATAAAAAGTAATCAGTGAGAGAATTTTGGGCACTAGAAGGTTGTGACCAGTCAAAATTCACAGATGCATAAAGGAAATAGCCTCCACAGAATAAGACTCAAAAATAGGACATTATTTTTTTGTTTTTTTTGCATAATAAAGTAATACAAAGGTTCATTGCAAGGTGACAGTACAATTGGTGTAAAGCCAAAAGTTTGGTCATCGCAGAGCCTTGATTTGCCTCCGACTTCAGATTGTTTCCAAAATTGAAAGATCTGATACCAAAATTGGATTAAAAAAATAATAAAATAAATAAAATAAAAATAAAAAAATAAAATCAAGGACCAAGTGAAAAAGTGTATAAAAAGCACTAAAATAGGGACTTTAGGGAAAAATAAGCATGCAATTTGGAAGAAATAAATTTTATTTTCATGTAAGTATTATCATTTTATGTTGTTTAAAACTTGTTTTATAGACTTGGAGCTTAAAACCATAATATATGTTTCGGCTTAGTACTATATAATGTCTGAAAGGGGTTACATGTAAAAGGTCCTCCCACTACAACAAACAATTTATTCAATGAAAAAAAAATATAAGAAATAAATGACTGAAGTTATTTATCTCTTTATCAAGAAACTAGTAGGAATACCAAGCATTATTACCCAATGAAAACAATACATTTTTTAACTTTTAATTTATTTGGCTGAAAAAAAATCATTTTAGTCAAAAATGTTAGTCCCTAATAATTCTGGATGTCAGCACCACCTATTATATTTTTCTAACCAAGTTAACTATGTATCAAGTTCCACCCACCAAATATAATTGCTTGGCTGCAATTCAGATCATGAAAGTCATCAGCTAATTTGACTTATTTGTGAGGTAAAAAAAGTAAAAAAGAAAAAATATATCAATCCTTTTGGTCAGAAATGGCATGCTGTACTCATTGATGACCTTTAAGTTCAAATTTCATATAGCCTACATTATTATTTAAGGTCTTATCCACGTAAAAAAACTAGCTTATTGGGACTTTTTATATGCAAAGATAAAGACACACAAGTTTTAGCAAATTCAAATTTAACAGATGCTGTTAGTATTTTAAATTGCTTAAATGAAGACAATAGTCATCAATCAACATATATAAGTCAATATCAACATTATAATTTTAAAATTTCTAATGATGTAAGCAGAAATATATAGTTAATACAAGAACCTATTAAGAGGCTCTAGTGGAATAGTACAAGTTGCCAGCACCTGAATCATGATCAAGCATTTTGCTCTTCTCTTCATTTAGTACACCACTTCAACCAGTCCAGTATTTACCCACCCCAAGCATTTGTATTTTAAGAAAATATTGATTTCAAATAAGATGTATTTAATGCCAATGAACTCAAATTAATTTAAAATTGCCTGCTTTTAATTTGTGCAAATATTTCAATAACAAGACTGAAATCTCCATTGAAATCTCTTTAAATTCATAATATTGCGAGGTGACCCAGTCTTTCTGGTCTCCGTGTTTATTTTCAATTCATTTTGATTCATTTGAGAAATTTACTTCACAACTAGATATGGAAACAGTAATAATACTTTTATTCATGATTACTACTACTACTTTATTTTTCTGTATCTCCACCTCATAAATTTTACATCCAAACTATTGCCCATGCAACACCACTGACTGACTAGCTTAAACACATTTGCATACAAATGACTATTGCCCATGCTACACCACTGACTGACTAGCATAAACACATTTGCATACAGGAGAAGAACACAATCCAGAGTGACCCTGCTGACACTAAACAGTACCTCACCTAAGCTCATGATGTCACTAGTTGGACTCTAGAGAACAGGCAACATGTGACATGATTCGATAAAGCATTGTTAAAGTCACTTTAGAGAGAGGGTAAGTTTAAGATGTGGTACAGACCTTATGAGGGTAGAGACTCCAGTTGCTAACAAGGTACGATATGCAGTAGTGGTTCCATAATGATGTGGGATGTGCTGAATTGGTTTTGTTTCACTGGTTTACCTTCACATGTTACTGACCAGTTATATTGCTCTGATATACAATCATTTACACTCATTCATGGGTTTCATGTACCCCAACACCAATCAAGTTGCTCAACTTAGTTTGAAAGGCATTTTGTAAACTTAGATAATGAATGACATGGCCAACATGTTTGCCTGACATGAGCCTTTATAATGCATTTATGAAATGTGCTGAAGAGTAAAGCACCTACACATATCAGAACTGGACAGATATTGTGGCAGCATGGCAACACCTCTCAGAAGATCTTCTGTACACCAGCGGAATCAATACTCGTATATTTGCTGTCCTTTGCCAGTTTAGAGAGAGAGAGAGTTTTACACAATACAGAACAACCCCATAACTTATGGCACATCAGTGGAGTTTATAAAATGAAAAGTTATTTTAATTATGCCAAGAACTTGATCTAAGCCAAAACCATATTTATTTAAAAAATAAAGTTACATTGTTAGCAATAGGCAGAAGGGGAGAGTTTTCAGATTATCTTGATAGCAAATACTACTGCTAAATTTGTTAAATCATTTTACAGAAGAGTCAGTCTCTTACTTCAGACCATCTGGATCAATTTATAAATAGATAAAGAGAGATAATTATAATTACTTGTTTACCTAATTTAGTAGAGATAGAATACCATAATAACTTATCAAATACTAGATATTTTACAAAACACCAATTCTATTTCAATAACCAGAAAGTCTAATCAAAATAATTATAGCTAGAGGTTGGAACAAACTTTAAAAACATAACCAAAATAAATTGTGACACACATTTGATCAGTATAAATTTCCCAGTTAGAAAAACAAAAAGTCCCCGCTAAACACCATTTATTTTGCCTGCAAACATGATCTCTTAAGTCTTGAGAACAATGCCTGACTGAATTAGAATATCTTGGTTCAGTTTAATACCTAAATGTGAAAAGAGAAAAAATTCAAAATCAGAAATTATTTAAAATTACCTGTGCTCATTAAATACTGATTTATATAAATATAAATGTCAAACATATATTGATATTTTGCACTTCCAAACATCTGACCAAATAACCAAACATCAAGATATTTTTTCAAATCGCTTCTGGATGGGTTGGTCATGTGAAGAACCAATGTTGACTTTTAAGTGTATTCGCAACACAGCATTTATTACATTGGACATTGTTTATGTTTATTACATGAGCGCAATTTTTTAAAAATTTCAGTGTCAATTTCAGCCATGTGGCTTGACTACTAATTTATAAGTCAATTATGTTTAGACAACAAATAACAATATTAACTGATCAAATTTTCACAATTTACATTATTCGAACTATTGTCCTCATCTTTGTTGCCATTTGCACAACATTTCAGTTGTTGTACACTTCAGCCTTCTTCAGGTGCTAGAAACTTCAAACCAAACCCTTTATTATATTATTCTCATTTCTTGTGCAAAGCCTCTTTTGGTAGTCATGAGTTATTTCCCTCTAAGTTACTTGTTCACCACTACTGTAGCCTGGTATTGAACTCAACTGAGTCAAGTCACTGGAACTAACCAACGTTTATATACACTGGGCCATGTGTCCTTAAGGAAAAGAATAACTGAATTTCTGGGGCTTATAAACCTAATGTTCAGTAACCATTTTTTACTTTTGATGTTAATGGTTTTCTCTAGTATTTTTTAACCAGAGTTTATATTGCAATTTTTGACACTAATAAATTTCCATGTCACTCCATATTACAGGTTCCCATATTCTAGTCAGCTTAGGAGATTTTTGTAACCTAGTTTATGTGCTGATTCCTTAAGTTTACGTACTTTCCAGTGGCGTTCTCTATCATTTCAGCTTCATCCCATGGGAGGGAGGTGATCTCCTTTCTCCCTCCATATATGGTCAGCTATGCCTGATTTTTCTCTCATTGTGTTACGGCCTTGCAATGTTCTTGTAGCCTTACCTTAAGGGAGCAGCAAATACAGATCAAATTTACCAGCCCATCTTGTTTTTAGTCTAGAGGCTGACTAAATATCAACAAATATAATCTTTACATGATAAATAATTTAAAACATGAAAAGTTTGCAATTCAAACATTTTTGCAAAACTTGAAGAATTAACAACCCTAGAATTCTACTACATTGTTCTTGAAAGTCTTGATTTGCAAAAACATAAAATGACAATACCATTTTAAAATTCATTTAATAGAAAACACTTGAAAGTACACAACAAAATAAAGAAATCTTTCTGACATAAAAATCACACCGTAAGTTACTAACTTCTTATATATACTGATTATTCATTTGTTAATGTTAAAGACACCATTTGATAATGCTAGAATATGTTTGAAAGAAAACATTCAAGTTTTGTGCAACATGCTGGTTTTAAGATTCATTAACATGATTTTTCTTGACAGAAAAAAAAAAACAATCATGTTCTTACAATAATAACACATTAATATGAACATGGCAATTACAAGCAATCAGTTTGTACAGAATATTCTTACATTTGTCTTCACTTTGAATTATAAATGAAATGAATGAATAATGATTGTCAGCTTTAAAGTGAATTTTTTTTAACTAAGTATAAAATATATTCAGTAAGGATAAGGACGTCTACCTATGTTTTGTAGACTATGCCAAAGCGTTTGACAAAGTATGCCACAAAGAACTGATAGAAATGCTCAGCAACATCTACACATTTGGGAAAGACATTAAAGTAATCAAGAACCTTTAATGGCAGCAAGCCGCCTGCATACAGACAGGAAACGAATTCAGCAGATATACAAAGATACAAAGGGGCATAAGACAAGGATGTGTCTTTTCACCAGATTTATTCAATTTGTACAGCAAGACTACTCTGAGAACCCTAGAAGTTATGCTAGGATTCAACACCGGTGGTCACAATCTGAACAGAATAAGATACGCAGTGCTGGTAGCCAACACGGAAAGAAAACTACAAGACCTCTTTAAAAGGGTAGATGAAGAAAGTCAAAAGAAAGGACTACAAATAAACTACAAGAAAACTAAATGTATGGTCATCAGCAAACAGAGAAGCCCAAAATGCCAATTACAAGTTAGGGATACTAAAATCAAGCAAATACAAAAGTTTAAGTACTGGGGAGGTGTTCTAACAGAAAACGGAAAGTACAACACTGAGATCCAAAGGTAAATTGCCATAGTAAAGGATGCATTTGAGAAGCTGAGTAGAGTATTAAAAGACAGAAAAATTTTGCTAGAAACCAAGAAGAGAGTACTGGATTGTTATGTTCTTCAATATGGTAGCAAATGCTGGACAATATCATCAAAGATGAAGGATAAACTTGAAACAACTGAAATATGGTTATACAGAAGGAGGCTGTGGATTTCATAGATCAAGCATGTGAGCAATGATGAGGTTTTAGAAAGGATGGAAACGAAAAGGAAATTAATACTGAGTTTCAGGAAAAGACAGCTAAAGTTCCTGGGATATGTGATGAGGAAGGAAGACTTGGAGAAACTGATACTCACAGATCAAATAGAGGGAAAGAGAGACAGGGGAAAGCAGAAGAAACTTTTGACGGGCCTGAGCAGGTGGATGGTAGAGCAGGGTTTGGGTGGGATAACAGGAGAAAGCATGCTAAGAGCCACCAGGGATAGGGAGACATGGAAGGCCATGATCGACTATGTCCTTAAGGGACATGGCACAAAGATTAACGTAACATTTGAATAAAACACATGTTGAACAGCTTGTTAGATTAAGAAAGAAATATACTATATATTACCTTTTCTTTGTAGAGAATGCATCAAACTATGAATAGCAAATAAATTTAGAAAAAGAAATTAGTTGATTGAATATCAACCAAAGCAGATAGCGCTCTGAAGGCAATAGAAACTATTTATAACACATTTACATTGAAAGGAAAAGAGAAGAGGGAAAAGTAATTGAAAACAAATTACATTATTGGATTTCCTGCAATAAAAAAAAATTACAGTAATCTATCTTTCTATAATGAGTTAATAATTGCAAATATTCTCAGCAGCAACATCAGTTATTCATCATCAATTTATAAGGTTAAGAGAAGTTGATCAGGAAATAATAAAGCACCTCTCTAATAGAATTAGTCTACAATGGAAATGGTTTGAAACCATCAGTTTGTCATCTACAAATCTATATCCACTGAAATATCTATATTTGTACACATATCTATACATAAGCAATTGCAAAGAATTGTTTCCATTCATATCATTATAAGCCAAACAATAAATACATATCCTCACAAACATACATTGACCGAAATTATATGTAAATGTATAGCCCCCCTCAACATAGACAGTTTTTATATATCAAAAGTAGGCTGCAGGAAAAAGCAATTTGACAGGTCTTACAAAGGAAATAAACAGGTCATGTTTCATGTCACAATTAGGATATTTGACCAGATTAAACCTGTGATATATTTTCTGTAACAATATAGACAACTTGGGAGAGAACTGATTTTATATATATATATATATATATATATATATATATACACACACACACACAGACATTATATATATATATATATATATATATATAGATAGATAGATAGATAGAGAGAATTGCAACAGATAGGGGAGGGGTCCAGGACTTTTTGTGGACTATATTAAGTTTCAAGGACTGAAACTGGCACATATGTTTACACACACACAAAGTGAATGGTCATCAATTTTAAAAACACAAACTGATTTTTTTGTTAGTTTTGATAGATGAGATATTTAAAGAAAAAGCTATAGTTCATTCCAATAATTCATGTCCCATGGATCAGTTGAAAGCAATGAAGAAACCAAAGTATTAAAGGCTAAAACACAACTGAATGCAGAACTGTTTAGATTACACATTTTGTGTAGCATTCTACACACTTTGGCATTCTATTACACTTGGACATTTTGAATAGCACTTTATTCCTACACATTTCAGCTATCGAGATGACTCATTATTTGTGAAGAGCACAAAAATTCTTGACTGCTGCACATTTCCTGTGAAAGAAAGTACAACAGTTTCAATGAACAGAACTACAAATAGAAATTTTCACCAAGACTACACATTTTAGCTACCCCTACTAATCATGGCTTTCAATGTACATGGCAAAGAACACAATGATGTTGATTTTTCAGTTCATCTAGTTTAGCATTCAGCTCCTCTTCCAATTTTGATATTTCCATGGATTTGTCCTTTGCAGATCTTCACACAGTATTGGACTTCGCGATAAGTGTGAAGTTCTGAGTCTACTCAACTTTCTCTGCATTGCTGTCACCTGACTTGAGTAAATCTCGTATGCAACTTTCAAGGTGGTGTTTTTTACTCTTTAATTTCCAAAAGCATGGATTTCTGTTTTTGTCCAGCTGCTTCTTCATGCCTTTTTCTTCTTGGCTTCAAGGTACTGGTCATATGCAGGTTTGACATTGAAAGCACTGCAAAGAAGAGCTTTAGTCATAGAACATTTCCAGAACCTCTGTGACCAAATAGTCTATCATAATGCACTGTGCAACCAGTCTGCAGTTTCATATTGTGAGTGGAAATTTTAATTTTCCTTGTTGACTTAGTAATCTCCTTTTCCACTGAAGCCTGTCCATGAGAGACTACCAGCAATCTGCAAACAACTTTCTATAGTTGATATTCTTTGTTCTACCTAAAGTGTCCAATCTTCATGCTTGCTGAAATTCTTGAAAGCAATGTTTCCAGCAGCCTCCTCTTCCTTGAAATCTTTGTACTAACTGATGATGTCATCACAATCAAACTAGTTGATTTGTGTGAAAGACATTTTTTTAGATTTTCTTCAGTACCCCCCCCCCCACACACACGCACAAATGGATCCAAGGTTCAGCCATGCAAATGACCTTACAAAAAGGTCTCTAAGGGATGACTTTGCCAGAAGTATCTCAATGATGATGATGAAAATTGTTGCCATTCTGAATGCAAACTGGTCTTTTGTTGATACATTTCCTTGGTTTGAATAAATTTTGCATAGTCATATCTGCCAGAAATTCAAACTCAGTCTTTGCAGCATCTTCATGCATGTTAGAGTTTGACAAATTTCTTACAAATTCATTCAGTTTAGAAAATGTAATTATCTTTTTAGTGCACTCTTCCTTTACAAACCTTAAGTTTCATGATCATGCTAAAAAGATCATCTGCAAGGAAAGGAAGAAACGACTTATTGCTCTGATATTTTTTCAGAAATCATTCAATGTCTTTCAAAACAGACACAAAAAACTGCAGTTTCACTGGAAATAAGACTTCATTCAGGTTTACAGCACTGTAGAGTAGAACTTGTTCTGTGGTTGGGGGGGTGGGGGGGACATTTTCCAATTCTTTTTCTTAAGTTCATGAATTTGATGACCCCAAAGATTACTATGAATATTTTAGTGCTGTTTTATTGGTGAAAAACAAATTTGGAAATTCTTGCAAAAGACAAATAATGGTCAGATTTTAATAAAACTTTCAGGACTTATTCACAAATGAATAAAGTTATTTTTAAAGATATTTTTTTAACATCTGTTACCTCCCCTCCTTCCCAATTTCACAAATTTTTTTCTTTAAAATTAACTACTATCTGAAAACTTTATTTTATTAGTTAAATGCAGGACTTCTTAGACAATGTAAATCAGCCACCCACTCCACCCACCAAACAGTAGCCATTTTTTGAAAATCTAAGATGTAGATGTAAAAGAAAAAAAAAATTTTACCAAGATTTTATTAAAAAAACAAAAACACAATTTCATTCATTTAAAGAGAAAGAGGGGAGAAAAAAAAAAGACTAACAAATGCCATGTCACTCTAGCTGCTGTTATTCAAGATGCCATTCACATCCACACACAAAAGCTACTCTCAACTCAGCACTAACCAAACTACAAAGTGTCTTCCTCATTGTCCTTTCCTAATGAATTTTAATTTTTCAATGAAACCGCCAAATTACAAGTAGTCCTGCAACAATATTTTAACATATTGTATCAATTTCAACTCAGTGAATCTTGATATTTCACAAAATCAGAGTAGAAGGATTCCTACACCATAATGGCAGAGGATCTTATACAATTCATAAATTCCTGGAGCCGGTCTGACCGGCTATGACTTTCCTGCGTGGTAGTCATGCATTCATCAGGCATTTATATAAAAAGCAGCATATTGCTTCATAATCAGTTTTCAGAAATGTTCAATCTCATTTTACAATTTTTTTTCCCCAGCTTGTTCAATTTTTATGGGAATCACTGATATAGGATTTTAGCTGAAAGCTTATTAGGTCAGATTTTATTGCTCAAAATAACATTGATGAAGCAATGATTAAATTAAAATTCCTTGATAAACCATAATTGCTTCAATATTTTTTGAAAAATGTTTATTTGGAGAGATAACAAATTAATCTTTTTCATACTATGCTATTCAAATGCATAAACTGTCAAACAAATAAAGCAACCAACTGAAATTAAGCTAAGATCATTAAATATTTATTTTGGTCATCTGACATATTGTACAGTAGATACCTTTGCTCATTTTTGATAACGAAGTTTTAAATTGAATTTTTAGAAACAAAATTTTTTCTTGAAACTTTTATCTTAGTTTTAATTGAAAGCTAAATGATTAAATTTACTATTTCCAGTAAGCAAAATACTCTGGTGTATTTCAAACAGAAATTATATTCATTGGAATCTAAAAATTTTTTTTTCTTTTAATCTTTCAGTTTTACGGCCATTTTTAACTGATCGACACATTTGTAAACAAAAGTTAATTCTCAGTTTTAAAAATCTTGTAAAATTAAAATATACATCTGTGACACACTATTTTTGGAAAATTTGCAAATTTAATGTTAAATTATATTTGCACAAGTATTACTTATTTATAGCATGAGATTTAGAATAAAACTATTTCTTAAACAGAGTTCAAATTTTTTAAAAACTTTATCAATTATTATAATTAAATGAAAAAATGAATTTTTTTTTCTTGAGACTATAATGTCCTTAATTTATATTATTTATTCAAGCAATTAAAAACTTATCAAATAAAATAATGTCATAGTTATATTGAAATTTTTATTTCACTATTGGAAGCAGATTTTTGGAAATAAAGGCAAAATGTTTGAAAGAAATAATACATGATTTAGATTCCCCAATGAGAGGTGCATTTAACTAATAAAACCAATTTTCCCCAACACAATTAATTTCTTAAAATTTCATGAGTTTACATAGATGGGGTCTAACAGATGTAAAAAAACAAAAAAAAAAAAAAGAAAACACTTGTACCAAGATTTTTTTTTAAATAAAAATTTCAAAAATAATTTTATTCATTTGTGAATGTCCTGAAGGTTTCATTAAAATCCGGCAATTATTTGATTTTTTCCAGATTTTCCAAATTAATGTGTTTATCACCAGAAAAAACAGTTCTGTAATAGTATATTTTCCATTGTAAACTCTTGTAATGATTTGGTTACCTGTAAACTAAAATCAAAACAAGATTTTTTACCCAAATTTCAAATGTGTTAAAAGGGATTCAATTTGTTTTTTTAAATTATCAAAAAATACTTTGATCTTTCCTCTTAATATTAAACATTTTGATAGTAAAAACAAACTTTTTCTAAGTTTAGGACCATTTTATTCATGCTATACTGTTTTTTCAGCAATTTAATGAAGGTACTTATTGTACAGCTACAATTACTAAAACCAACTTATCCTGAAATAAAAAGGAGGAAAAAGTTTTGGTTCATATTTGCTTTTAATATTAATATATAACTTTGGTTCATCTGTTTATACTTTATTTCTATGAATGATAGCCTTAATTATTTAAATTTTACAGGTCATTCAGTCAGTCATTACATATGTAACAATATTGTACAAACTTGTCACAATATTTCCAAAATATGTCCAAATAAATTACACTAATTAAACACCTTTGAAATGAACTAAAAGTTCAAAGAGTTAATAAAAAAGAATTTGAGGGTCACCAACAGTACATGAATATTTTGATGGATTTTTATTTTTTTTTAATCTAATGGAAATGTTCTAGAGTATTCAAGAGAGATCAATTCTCATCTCTAACAGCAATTTCATAATTTGTAGAAAAAAAATACTATTTCATATCAGTGAAGACAACAATTTTCAGCATTAATAACAAATCTTGATTTGAATGAAAAAAAAAAAAAATCATCTGATCTTCAAGTCAATGACATTTAAACTAAAAATTGCTCAAAATAAAATCTCGTTCTTAAACTTAGCAAATATTATTTCAGGGAAACAAAAACAACAAAAAAAGATCGAAATTGCCTTTTAATCTTACTAAATATTTGAATGAGTGTTGATTTCAATCATAATGGGGAATGATTGCAAAATATTTCCACCTCCCCAATTTATAGGCAAAACCACACAAATGCATGCCCAGATTTATTCCTTGCCAATAAGATTATGTCCTCTCAAATCCTCTTGTATGTAAACAACAATTCTTAAGTTTGTGAACCTTTTGCCTTATTACTGCTACTTTGTCTTGCATATATTGTTTGTTTGTTTTTTTTGGCCTAGCCATTTTTTATTTTCTTTTATTATAAGTTTTGACAATTTTTTATTTGGGCAGTTAGGCCATTTACATTTAACCATGAGCACTTCATAGTAATTAAGAGGAATTTTAAAAAAAGTACAATAAGAGCATTAGAATTAAAATACAGATTTGATGAGAATTTCAGTTTTAAAACCATTAAAATTCATCTATCATTGTAACAAAAATGATTGTTAATGAAATTTTGGTTGTATATAAAGTAAGTTTACTTTTTAAAGAAATCAATTTAGCCTAACAATAACTTAAGGTTTTTACTTGTTTAGAATTCTCATATTACAAGTCAATGTTTTTAAAAACAAAACAACTTAGAGCTGAATATTTGCATTAAAAGAATTGCTTTTTAAACAGCTGTAAGAAAATGTTTTATTTATACATTTGTGAACAATTTTCTTATTGACAATTTTGATGGAATGTAAAGTAACATTGAAGTGTATCAAGAGTTTGTACAATTTAATTGAAAGGCAACATATTTGATAGGAAAAATATGCAATAAAGATTTGTTTTTAACAACACAATAATATCAAGGTATTTACAATGACAGCACACAAGTAATAAAGTTTATGTGGAAATGTTTTTCCTAACACTCTCCCAGGCTTTAATGTTTTTACTGAGTGATAACAGAATTAAATATCTAACATCACAAAATACTTAACACTCAATGTTTACAGAATTACTGAATACAAATTAACAGAAACAAAAGTAAGAAAATCTACAACTTTGAGAAAATTTAAATCCTATAAAATATAACAATATATCTTAAGTGGTTGATTTTTTTTTCTAACTTTTCAGTCCTCATCCATATAGTCAGTGATGTAGATGTCTGCATATCTACACATTCAATAAATGTAGACAAAACCTCCCAAGTTTAACTCAGTACCAAACATAAATTGCATATCAGACCAATCAGTTTAATTTATTGATGAACTTGATTAATGTTCATTCATTTACCTCTTCATGCATCAGTAAAATCCATTTTTACATGTCAGCAAATATGTCATTCTGGCTGTTAAAGTCTCTATATCTGATTTCTCGCTATTAGTCTCCCAATTTATGTCAAATCATCAAGTCCCTGAATGATACTTTACTACTTGTTCATTAACAAGTAATCATTTTATGATTGCAATAATCCAATCATACTTAGTGTCAAACTTAAAAAAAAGAACTTGAGAAAGATTAAAGCAGAGAATTCAACAGGAAAATGTAATATTAAAAGCAGCAGCCATTTACTTTTTCTTTTAATCTCACAGCATAAGTGTATCAGTAGGAATTATTGATTAAAGGTTAAATATTTCCAGAGCAGAAGCTACAGTTATTTAAAAATGTACAAATAAGTTCTTAATCTCATGGAATTCAGCAGTTACAGATGAACAACATCAGAGATGAAATAATGCAAATTTGGCAGACTTGTCTAATAGCAGGCAATATGTCCTGATAAAATTAAACCAGTTGAAAAACCAAAACAATTTACAAAAAGCAAACAATGCACCAAATTTAACATCAGTATTTCATATTTTATTTCTAATAAATTGTTAATAAATCACTGTAGTCAATTCTACAACACAAATGACAAACATCCCATTGTTTAACTGATTTTATTAATTATAAAGAAACTAAATATCTCTATTGTCAAACAATGCCAAATTTTCAATCATCTAAACCAGTGTTTCTCAGTGTTCCACAGAACACTAAGGTTTCACAAGAGATTGCTGGGGGTTCCAGAAAATATATCAATAAATAAGCTGATGCATTTTTAAGTAATTTCTTTTATTTTATATTCATAATTTTACTGTACATGTACGGCATATAATCAGATAATCCTTGGTTATTATAATAAAGGCATCAACCTTTTATATTATTTAAAATTAGAATTATCATAGGGTGACTCACTTGAGTACAGTGTCAATAAATGTTTAACATGTGAACAATAGAAATATAAGAGATAAATGCTAATAATTGTATATAATTTTTATGCAGGGTTCCGAAGACACGGAGACTTATTCTAGGGTTCCATAAGGGTAAAAAGTTTGAAAAAACACTGATCTAAACTGACCAATGAAACATGACTTGTTTACATATAAAAGAAAAGGTTCATAAATACTTTCAGTAACATGTCAATTTCTTACCTCATCCAACTCCAGGTAAGTCTTGCAACCTATCATTCCAAAAACACTTAAACATATCAAAGTCTTCTGTTAGTTCAAGTAGCAAGATCACATCTACCATCAACTTGCTAGGCTTGCTGCATTACTTACAGCACCTGGCATCCCCCCAATAGTCACCCATCTGAGTACTAACTCAGCTCAACATTGCTTAACTTCAGTAGTTGCACAAGAACCAATGTTTCAATGTGATATAGCCACAACGTTATAAATAAACTATATGTTACAAATCTCTTCATGCAAATGTTTAATGAAATTTGTTGTAGGTGCTGAAAATCTAACTCCACAATTAATAAACAAATCAGTATCTCTACAATTTATATTTGCTGAAGCAAAAATATAAAATTGCTTCAAAGAAACAGACATTGATCATCTTTAAAAAGTATTTTGACAAAATGATTACAAAAAAGAATTTCACATGAAGTCTTCTTTACTAAAACTTTTGTAATCAAAGAGACAACCTGCATGAAATAAGTAAAAAAGATTACATAATCAGGAAAGTTACAAGCAATGAATAATTTATCTTGATTTTTTTTCTTTTCTAGACAATATCATTTGTAGATATTTTGAAAGTGTCTAAAGAAATATAGATATTAAACTGTGGAGTCTAACTTCAATTCACTTCAAGTCAGTTTCATCCTTTCTGCCAAAATGCTATAATGATGGCACCAATGTTATTACCAGTTTAAAGAGTAAAATTGCTCTTACCATAGATAAACCAACAGCTTCTTGAAAATTTAAACTCATTAGTTACTGTAAATATGGCACAATATACTTTGTAATCATTAAATGGTGAATATCAATATTTTTTTTATAAACTTGTACTGAAATGTACCCGTTTATTCAGCCTATCTGCATCCAATATTTTCATTAAATTTCACCAAGAACAAATTCATAAATCTTATTAGAATATGAAACAAAAGCAATTGCATAAAGACCTTTGCTGAAATTGGGTTTAGAGGTTTACTTTCTAAAATCTATTTTATAATCCTACACAATCATTAAAAAAAAAAAAAACCCTCCAATAAATAGTCAGCTTTCACTTGGTAAAAATTTTTAAATAGTATAAATGACAGCACACAAATTCTAACAAGAACAAATGTTTACCAGGCAAGTTACAACACCTGCCCCTTCAGATACACAAGTGTAGCTTGTTCTTAAGATGTCAGGACTGAGCAGAATAGAGAGAAAAATCTGTGCTAGACACTAAAATCAATAGAGTATTGCATTAATATCCACCAAGGCTGTAGTGATGGCAACATGCAAAAGAGAATTTTCTATGCAAACAATCCAATGTACTCTTGCCAAAGCTGTCATTTCCCATCTTTAGCTCTCAGCAGTAAGCACCATGCTATAAACAGAAGCACAGCAGATGGTACTTTTAGAGCATGGTGGAGAATTCATTAGATGGTCTTGAAATTTATCTATAGTTTAAATTTGATAGTATTTTAACTAATATAGCAGTAATATTAAAACATGAAACAGAATCAGCATTTATATATATGTACATATCTATAAAAAAAAATCTTCAAAAATCATTTTTATGTAGATGGAATTATATACTCCTAAAAGAAATAAAGCAAGAGAGAGAGAGAGGAATAGTGTGTGTCTGTGTGAGAGAGAGAGAGAGATAAGAAAAAAAGTTAATCACATCTTTGTAATTACATAAACAGAAAAATCCATTGAAATAAAAATTATTTTAAATTAATTTAAATATTAATATTTAAATTTTAGTTAATTTTCCTGGTTTAAAATTAAAGTGTACAATTTAATCATACAGATTATTTAAATTCTATCCAATTTATCACTTTTCTTTATTTGTCTTGTAGCTTGTATACATTTTCTTAATAGTTAATATGCCAGCAGTTATATTATAAATGGGCTAACTGAATATAATATCTGACTTAAAAGCCTGTAACATGTTTTTTGCTTTCTTTTCATTAATATAATTCAAATAATTAACCAACTTTATGGAAGTAGGTAAAAGAAAAAGATTTTTTTCACCACCTCTCCTGTTGTCAATATCCTCTTCAGTGCTAAAAATAGATCAAGAAATTGATAATTTGCTATGGAAATGTGACAAAATGGAAAAGCTTTTAACAAAAATGCATTTTGACTTTGGATGCTAGTTTGGTGTCTTCAAGTCAAGAAAAAAAAAACATTTTATTTATTTATTTTATTTATTTAAAGCCATTAATGTCTATTGGATTCAAAATTAGCCCAATCTGAGTAGATCTTAGTTATTTTTATTAGTTCCTATACTGCATTGGACTGCTATTACCTTTGCAATGATCAGTGATATTATGAGCAAAAGCAATAGCAGCCCAACATGGTATATGAGCTAAAAGAATTGTGATTATGAGACCTGTAACTCATCAGGGTCATAGGGACACCACTTGTACAACAGCCACAGTAGCAGTGATGTTTCCTGGGCTAAGAGAGAATAACAGACCAACTCATAGTGGGCTAATTTCAAATCCAATAAACATGAACAGCTTTAAAAATGTTTTGTCCTTTTGTTCTAATGAAAAATGCCAACCCAACTTACATAAACAGCTTAAAGAAAAAACCCTGAAGACACCAACCTAACACACAAAGGAGAAACAGAAACACACTGTCTTTAAAAAGCTGGTCCCATTAGTCCATTATTGTTCAAATTCTTTCTTACTAACACACACACACACACACACACACACTAAATATAAGGGAGACCATTAATGATTATTAGATTTTTTCATTAAATAGAATGAGAGAATTTTTTTAAAAAAACAAATTGTCAATAAAATTGTCAACTAAATAATGTAAATGTTAATTAGAGAGAAATTTAGGTTTTAGACATTGTGCATGAAGTGAGAAACAAACAGAATTTATTTCAAATGTTACTTTTAAAGTTACACTTCAAATATGTTATTGTTACAAAGGGAAAGGAGTCTTATTTTCCACTATGCAAACTTTTACCACATGTCGGATGAGTAGCAATAAGTAGAGTCAGTTAACAACAAAAACAGATTCAATTACGAAACAGAACTTTTTTTTTCTATATACTTTGATCTGTCAGGAGGTAACTAATGCAACAGTTTTGGTATAAACAAGTCAGCATTGGCAACTGGATTAGTTCAAGTAACAGTTTAGATATAATCACCAAGAGAAATATTTCAAGCTTTAAACAAATTTATAAATATCCTCTCCATTATAATAATGGCTCTTTAATATATATATATATATATATATATATATATATATATCTCCCTCATATCGTGCTCATGGAGAGGGACAATAGCGAGGCAGTCCTGAAGAGGGAGAGATAATAATGAGGCAGTGTTGGCTTAGTTCATTCCCCTTACTACCAGTGATGAAAGCTCTTGCTGCGTGTTTACTCTTGAACAGTACCATTTTCTTTATGTCATTGAGTAGTGAAGAATAAATATATCCTCTCTATAATAAAAATATACACACACACACATATATATATATATATATATATATATATATATATATATATATATTACCTCCTGTCACACTCTGAGGCAACAACCTATGAGAAAACACATAATCCTCTAAAATATTTTGGCGTCATTTTTGATGGCAGAGGTGCACTCGCAAAGAAATAGTGAGTTAAGTCAAATGCTTTCCTTCAAATTCAATATCTGGTACATAATTCATTTTACATGGTAATGATTAAAATGCTTCTATTAAAAGGAAAAAAAGAAAGATAGAGAAAACAAAATTAGAGAAATGGTTTAACCTTTGTTTGAAGATATGATGGGAGGCCACCTGACTCAACTACCTTCTTGGATACATTGAACAATCAAAATTACAAATGTCTTAACTTCTACATAGTAAAGAGAAAGAAATAACTTGTAGCAAGTTCAGAAACTAATATTTCTTAAATAGGAATTCTAGTTTAAACATTATTAAGCTATTAAGGCATTTTCTCATAAATGCTAAATGAATTTTCAGATAGGCAATAGACAGAGACTTATATGTAACAGCTAATAATTACACAAAAAATTATTTTTGTGAAATCTTTACAGCTAAAAAGCTGATAACAGCTTATAAAAGATTTTTTTTCCGTCACTGAAAAATTGTGTTTAATATTTTTGGTTCCTGGCAAAATTTAGCAACATATCCAGTAGTATTTAAATTTTGACTAGTTACTTTTATAATAATCCTTAAAGGAAATGTTTTGGGGGACTTGTTTGTTTTTGTTTTAATCCTAATTTAAAATTGGACCTCCTAGTCAGATAGCACCTGAAGGTATTTGTTAAACTCTAGATAAATAAAAATATTAAGCAAAAACATAAATTAATTTAAGTAATTTTTTAAATGTTGACTTGTATAACCAAGCCCAAGCATTTAAGATATTTAGGATTCCTATTTTCAAGACACTTGCTACAAATAATTGTAGAAAAGTCTAAAAATATTTTAAGTAATATATCCAAAAACGTAAATATTCAACTTTTAAAAAATTTAATATTTTTTTTTATTAAAAAAAAAAAAAAAAAAAAAAGTATTTCCCACTTTACCATGGATTTTTTTAACAGAAGGAGAAAACATTACAATTTAAAATAATGTGATTTCCAGAAAAGCTCTCTCCTCATGAAATAATACGAGGAAGTGATAGGATAGGTACATTATGACTGATGCACCTTATTCAATACAATATCTGTGAGAAAATTATTTCCATTCAATCAAATATCAAGCAATATCATTTCAAATCGACAAAACATTTCCTGAAAAAGTGTTCCATTTTTATGTAGTTAATAAGAAAATATTAATAGCACTTGGAATAAGTAGCTGCATGCTTCTGGTATAAATATATACTTATTTTTATTTTTCAAGAAAAGGAAAATATGTGTATGTTTATATCAGAAGCATGCAGCTACCTGCATGCATAGTTATATCAACAAAGACAATTTATATGTAAGGAAAGGAGGTCATTTAAAATTAGCAATGACCATTAATTTATAAGTGATAATTATGAACTGAAGGCATGCAATGCTGCTATGAAAAAATTGGGGAGGAAAACCATTGGAATTAACTGAAACAAAATCAGCAGAATATTCTTTCTTTTTCACAACTGAATATAAATAATTAACGAATTGCTTTATTCAAGTTATAATACTCGTCTTATACTAGTGTGAACATTTCAATCAAAATTTCCTTTAATGATACACATAATTAAAGTACAAAAATAAAACAATTGGTTAAACTAACAAATATATATATATATATATATATATATATATATATATATAAAAAGATGAATTAATCAATGATTCCAGACTTTTCAGCCAATAATAAAAGAACTCAACCTGCATAACAAAATAAACATTGTTTCAAATCAAAATGCTTTCAATAATAACAACAATGGTTACAAAGGTTAAATTTTAAGCTTTCATTTTCTTATACAAGAATAAAGGTTAAAATAAAATGGACATTTTTTTATAACTTTGAAAGTTGAAGACAACTACAAGAATTTATAGATTCTGATCTATTTCTTTTTCTAAAGGAGGCAAATATTTAAAATTACAAATACAACTGAATTGTAATTGGCTATACCGGAAGAATTATTAAGGATGAAATAAAACAACTGAATTGTACAAGAATCATTAAAAAAAAATAAATAAATAAATAAATAATAATATTTGTAAATAAAAGATATTTCAAGTTGCCTGTTTATTTTTAAAACTAGGATTTATAAAAAGGCACTAATTTATCAATTTACATATATTCTCTATTGTAGCCCTTTTAATTGTAAAGAGGAGTTTTTTTTAAGATTCTACATCAAATTTAGTTTTGTTGTAATGAAAAATAAAGCAGCTTTACAGTAATTTACAATTGCAATCAATGATTCAGAACTTAAAATTTCATTGCTTATATTTTCTTGTGTTGGATGAAAACTGAAATATCTTCACCTTTTTACAGGTGAAGAGAGATTTTAAAAATGTTTTCCAAGTTTATATGCATCATTTTTCCATATACCAAAGGGAAAAAATAATTTAGAAATCAATTCTATCATAAACTCTGACATTTTGAAATCAACTTTTTCATACTATTACAATTACTCGGGATTTTTAAATATGATTTTAAAATCATTTTATTTTTATCTTTAGATAAAAATATGATTTTAAAATCATTTGCTAGTAAACACTAAACAGCATTTTTTTTTTCAGTTTTAAACAACTGGAAAAATCTACATTCATCAAGTTAGCTTAAGAAATAAAATGCAATAGGTTTTTAAATTAACTTTCATACTAAATTCTAAAACCTCCAAACACAAAAAATTGATTTTCCACTATGCTGAAACTAAAATGAATTATTTTATAAAGCATTATTATTATCAACACTTATAGTAAAGTAATAAATTCACCATTTAAGATGCCACCATGAGAAAAATACTGAACAAATATCTAAAAAAAATATCTAAGAGGATTTCTTTTACATTCCAATAGTACAGCTAAACTTTTAAACCAACTTTGATGAATGCACATTGGTACAGACACAAAACCATGCCTTAGATCACATGCAGACAGGTTTGTCAACACCAGCTACATCTGAGTTTACCTCATTAGCAGCAGGACAGTTTGGCATGTCTAGATACAGGCCTCCTTGCAACTGGTCAAAATCTGAATCTTTGTAAGATGCCTCATACCAATAAAAGCAATGGGAAAACCAGCAGTTAGCAAAACACAATGTCTTATGAAGTCAGTCCTATAGGTGTTTTGTTCCTGAAGTTGCTCTCGTCTTTGAGGCAGTGTTATTTTTGTTACCTTCCATCTCATTCCCCTCTCTGCTTATTACCCCTGTAATTACTGAGAGCCCACCCCCAACCCACCTCAACCAACTCTTGCTGTACATTACAAGCTATTTCAGCACTCATTGTGGACAACAAGTTCGACCTGAGGCAAATCCCTGAATTTCAAGGTTCAAACTGGGGTCTTTGTATCATTAAATAGTTTGGAAAGATTGAACCAGTCTGTGATCTGTGTGGTGTGAAGAACATTGCTAGCATTCTGCCACTCCAATTAACAAGGGCACATTTGCTGTATTCCAACAACTCAGCAAAGAAGAAGAAAAAGAAAAGATATAGGCTATATCAGGAACATTGTATGTTGCCTTTGCCACAGATCCATTCATAGCATATGACCACTTTGTAGATAGGTGCTTGAATTCAAATGAATCTGTGGATGTCTACTTGGCAGACCTCCACAGATGTCAATCTTTTATGGTGGGCTGTCTGAGCACGGATTTGCATATGCATTTGTAGCAGCTTTGCATGAGCACAACAGGAAGCGACTTCACACTTCCTCTCAAAAAACATGCACTGGATGTCAACCAGCTGTTAGAATGGGCTAAAGCTAGACTGA
Source organism: Ascarosepion bandense (assembly GCA_037127315.1). Taxonomy (NCBI): domain Eukaryota; kingdom Metazoa; phylum Mollusca; class Cephalopoda; order Sepiida; family Sepiidae; genus Ascarosepion; species Ascarosepion bandense. The sequence continues at coordinate 3,023,854 of JBBBDQ010001116.1, forward strand.
AGGATAATACACCAATGGTAGAAATAATTGTGACAGCCACAAACCCTGAGCAATTTACAGACTTGACTTCCAATGATCTGCAGAGCGACATTATCTGTCACAGATGTGGTCGTGATAATCATTTGGTTAGACATTGTTTGGGAGCCAGTGACAAGGCAAAGCCATACATTACTATTGCTGTGACAAACTGAGCTATATATCTTGGAAATATTTGGGGAAACAGATCAAGGGAACAGACATCAGCGTCAGTATCATTCCTCATCAAGATGTAATGTGGCACTGCCTGTAGTCAATGTATTGGTTGATGAGGAATTGTGCCCAACTCCCATTGACTGGCTGTTCACAGTTGATAGTCGTGAAGCAAGAAGCACATGGATGTGGAGACAATCGGTGGTAAAATGTAAGCATGCTGTGGTGTCAGGACTTAATATCTGCATTAGGGGGCACCAATATCCCACAGACTAGAGCCATACAGTTGTGCAGCAAAGAAACAACATGTGTGCTGATCAACCAGATTTTCCTGTGGAATTAAACCAGCAACAAAGGGTCTGCTGCACTGACAAATGGAAGTAGATTGCAGGTGTGGAGCTGGCCTAGTTATGTAACAGGTGGTAGGAGTACCGCATTTCCAAGGAAATCAGGGATGCTTATGAACAAGAACTCCAGGCAGGGATCAACAATGGTTGGCTAATACTATACCCTGAAAAGACATTGGGGTCACCAAAAACTTAATGTCATTAATGGCTATCATGCAGCACCACAAAGGAAAGGTGCACCCAGTGATGAACTATTGTGAGTTCAAAAAAACATTGATGCATTCACTTCAAATGTGGATGTTTGTTCAGCCAAACTGCGAGAGTGATGCCAACAAAGGGCGAATGTGGCCACATGAGTTGTGAAAGAGTAACTTCAAATATGTGTACATGAATCACTGTGACCATATCAAACTGTGATGATCAAGGGGGAGAAGTTTTACAGCTGTGATTCAGCCTCAACATGGCACCTCTAGTCACAAAGTCCATTATTGACAACATGTAGTTACAGAAAGAGTCATTTGAGAAGGCAACGTTGGTATAAATTGATGATAGGTATTTTAGTGACAGCATCATGTCTGCAGGACATGACAGACAGGGTGAAATTGGCTAAGTACAGGTTGATGTACAAAGACCCTGGATGTTTAAAGGATGGGACTTGTTGTACTTAGACTAGAAGTCTGAGGAGAACTTAACACTCTGCAATGGACATAGGAAAGTGTGATCACAAATGTCCCTGATATCATGACTTAATGTCTTCTCACTGTACATGAAACTGGTGGAACATATGGCTGTGTGTAGTGACCAAGTTCATCAAATGGTGAGAAAAACACAGATGGAATAACCAAGTTGACATCCCGCTCAACCACATGATAAAGAAAACTATGGACAGAGTGCAACAGGAAGATCCTGCCCAGCATAACTGGTGTGTAAATGGATCTGAAATAGTGTATAATTGGTCTAGGCAAATGACACCCAACTTGACTGAACTTGATATTGTAATCAAAGAACTCAATTTGGCTAACTGTTGTATCTGTAATTAGTGACACACATACACACACGCTGGTACAGGTGTAGAGGCTCATCCCTTGTTCCCTGTTTAGGATGTGGTTTCTGGCTTTCTCTTTTCCCATCTTTTCACTCTTTTCTTTCATGTTTTTTCCTCAATTGGAGTAGATAGACTAAACTATCGCCCAGTTCACACTCCACCCACGTCTATTGAACAGGGGTAGAGGCTCATCTCTTGTTCCCTGTTTAGGATGTGGTTCCCGGCTTTCTCTTTTCCAATCTTTCCATTCTTACGTAGCCCCCTGCTCCTCAGTGGCATTACCGCCTTGCTTGGGGTGATATGATTAAAAAAAAAAATGTGCGTTTATGCTTGTCCATATGTGGGAACCTATATGTTTGTGTGTGTGTTTCTACCTCCCTTCCCCCTGTTTCATATCTGAGTAACTTTACAATAATTTAAATCTAATGGATCATGTGGACATGTTTTTCAACACTAGTTACATTGTTAGCAGCCAGGCAGCATGGCATGTCCAGTTACAAGCCTCTCTGCAACTAGTCAAGACGAGGGTTTTTGTAAAATGACTCATGCCAATAATAGCAACAGCAAAACCAGCAGTCAGCAGTTTGTAATACATGGTGTCTTGTGAAGTTGGTTCTGTGGGTATTTTGTTTCTAAAGTTGCTGTGATTTCTGAGGCAATTTTTTTTGTTATCTCCAGAGTTGCTGGAAGAGCAATCAGTTGGGTGTTTACCCTTAACCTCAACATACTCCTGTCATCCATCACAACACCAACTAACTTTGCGTATAGCAACTACTATAACTAAAATAATTTCTCAATCTAATTCTAATTTTTTGTTCTTATACAAGCAAGTATGATTGGTGAAATATTGCTGAAGTTCAAACTAATTCAAATTAAATTGTAATAGCTTATTTGATCTTTTTCAAATCACTGAAAATGACAAGGATTCTTTATTATATAAACTTTTTTTTTCCTCTTTATACAATCCTACTCCTACATAATTTTAAAAAATAATCCCTAATTTGCTTACTATTTTTATCTATAAATAATACCAGTGGTTCACAACGTCTTTTCCTAATAAAAAATAACAAAAGAAAATTTGCTAACTAAATATTTATTTTCTACATGAATAAAGAAACAAGCATGCAGCATCCTGAACAGATCCTCTTACACTCTTCAATTATCATGTAGTAGGTTTATCAAATTCATCACAATTACAATCTTTGCTGGAAGAGAAAAACAAAAATGATTCAAATTCTCAATGTAAAAATCTCCAAATATCAGAAAATATAAAGGTTATGCTTACAAGAAATGGAAGGACAGCAATGTCTACTTGACAAGTGAATGTCAAAATATCTAGAGACTGAATTTAAGTACAATAAACCAAAAGCACAAAACTTGAGCTGAACTTTAAAAGTGCACAGCAAAGACTCCTGATAAAAGCGACAATAATCTTGCACACACAAGTGCATAAAAGTTATTTTACTGACAAGGATTTATCATTTTCTATATAAATTAAATGGATCAAAGAATAAAAAAATCATTTATAGATTAGATTGCAAATATTCAAAGGTAATTTAGAAAAAAAATTCTCAAAAGAAAACTATTAAATTAAATCTAATTTGATTTTCTAACTGTGCAAGTTGCAATGGATTTATCAAAGCTCAAAATGGATAACTATTTCACCAAATACACTGAGGAAAAAAAGGGCATGTCTTTTCATCATTATAAAGTTGATTAAGTTAAATAAGGCCCAAATTCATCAAGAAATCAAATGTTCAAAAAATTTTAAATTAAAACTTTAAAATTTTTACTTTACAGATGAATCTTGTACAGAGACAAAGCAAGAAAAATGGTTCCAGTTACAATAATCAGCAATGATCTTGGAAACTCTTTTACACATTTTATATTAAAAAAAAAAAAGTGAGACAATTCGAAGCATGTCAAAGTACATCATTATTTATACATAAATAAATCTCCAAAGAATATAAAAAAAACATTTTAGGAGCGGAACCACAAGAATTTTAACAATACAATATTTATTAACAATTTAAAGTATACCCAAATCCATATTTAGAAGTTTAAAAAAAAAAAAAAAAGGCCTATTAATTCTTATCTTCAAAGAATATATTTGCAGAAAGCATAAAATGAATATAAAAAAAAGTAATTTTTTTTTTTATTGGATTTAAAACAAAATTACAATCAGGAGAACACTTCATTATCTCTAGTATATGCTTAGTTATACTTTATTTGATATGACATTTTCATTAAAGATATTTTTAATATTAAAGATCTGCATTCAATAACTAAAAAAAAAAAATCATAAAAAAATGACTGTATTTAGAAAAATTCTAAATTAACTGCAACTGAAAACAAAAGAAAAGGTGTTTTAAATCCTTATTCCCACACTTCAAAGGAAGTAGGGGGCACAGTATATTATGAAGTTAGAAAGAAAAAATCTTAAAATATGTCAGCCTTCTCTCAAAGATAAAATTAAAACAAAAATATATTTCTACTGCCTAAACATCTATTGAAAATGACTGCCTTATTTTTAATTTCCCCACCTCTCTTATGAATTCTGTATTGATAAACACAGTACACCTAGTGCAATTGCATATTAGTCATTAAACACACAAGATTAGATGCAATTTTTGAGTAAAATTTGTTCAAAAATCAAGCATACAAAATAAAACAGTGCCTAACTGAATGTTAACTGAAGTTTTGAAGCTAATTCAAAAACAGCAATTTACTATACTGAGAATTTATATATACCCAAATATTCAATCTCACCAAGAGTTTTCAAGAAGGTTTGAACACACAGTAGAATTAATAACATCTTCATTCTAGTCATACAAGTTGTTATAGTTTATCATTTCAGTCAAACAGTTATAAAACCAATAGCTTACATAGTTATTCCTTTATTATAATTATTTGCATATCTCACAGCCCACAGTCTCTTTTCTGACAAACAGTATAGTTTTTGCTTCATCAGGTGTACTGCTGATATGCTCACGATCATCACTGAATATATACACCAGGCTCTTGACAAGAACAACAAAACCCAAGCCGTTGCCTTAGACATCTCAAAAGCGTTTGACAGAGTCTGGCATGTTGGCCTTCTATGCAAGCTGCGGGGCTATGGTATAACTGGACAATTGTTTGACCTTATCCAGTCATTCCTTTCAAATCGCACAATGAAGATAATATTGAATGGACATGCCTCTCAATACTATCATACAAATGTGGGTGTCCCTCAAGGACCTATTCTAGATCCTATGCTTTACTTGATCTACATTAACAACCTCCCCTATGTAATAAGATCCCAAGCAGGTGTATACGCTGATGACACCGGTTTACTCTCATCTTGATCAAAAATTTGCCAAGGCTGACAAAGGAAATCTCGCTGCCGAGCTTGAAAAGGATCTCCAATCTGTGGTGAACTGGAGTAAGAAATGGCTTGTGAAATTTCAATGCTTCCAAAATGAAGCTGCTATCTATTAACCATCACAGACAATCACTCCTACCCCCCATTAGCATGGATCAGTTTAGTCTCCCTGAAAGCAAAACACAGCGCCTCCTCATGTTAACTCTCACAACAGACCTCAAGTGAAATGATTATATAGAATCCATAGCTAAATCCACTGCTAATAAGGTTGGTTTTCTGTGTAGGGCAAGGAAGTTTTCCCGTTTGAAACCATCTTGCATGTATATAAATCTACCATCCGCTTCTGCATTAAATACTGCTGCCATATCTGGTCGGGTGCTCCTGCTATCCACCTAGGGGTCTTTAACAAAATCCAATGGAGAATCTGTAATGTGATCGATCCTGACTTGGTAGCTCCGATACAGTCACTTTCTCACCAGTGCAATGTGGCTTCCCCGTGTCTTTTCTACAATACTTTCATGGCTTCTGCTCCAATGAACTTAGCTCACTGGTACCCCTTATATATGAATTTACTAGAGCCACAAGATTAACAACTAGGTCCCACCCTTTTCCTGTGAAACCAATAAAATGTAAACACAAATTCTACTCCAGCAGCTTCTTTTCTCGCACTTCTCGCCTGTGGAATTCCTTTCCGTTTACTTGCTTCCCTGACAGCTACAATCTCCAGGAATTTGAATGTAAAGTCAGTAGTCATCTGCTATCTCACTAACTTGCATCCTCTCTCTGATGCTCCTTTCTTCATCCACTCCACTCTGATCAGTATTCTCATCCTTCTCTTACCCACTTCCTGACACCCCCTATAACCTGTCACTCTTTCTCATAACTTTCCTCCTATGTAACCCGCTGTGCACCAGTGGCAGTAAAATGCCTTGCTTATGGTGATATGATAATATATAAAAAAAAATTTCCTCTTATCTGAGTTGTTAGTGGCACTGATAAGGTTTTATAACTTGACTAAATAGAAAAGATATTTTGCAACCTGCCTTTATTGAGCAAACAAATCCAAAGTTACCCCATAAAACAATTCCCCAGGCACCATGCTAGTAAATTTTGCTAGGCTACATTATGGTTTTTACTATTAAAAAAAATAAAATAAAAAGGTTTAAATATTACCCACCTTCAATAAGCAGTAAATATTATGAAACTAAGTGGGTTATGATATATTTCAATTCAATTATGAAGTAAGAATATGCTATCACAAAAAGATACGAGTTGGAAGTGTCATGAAAGCAGCTTCGAAATAAAATCAAGTCAATGCTAAAATATGCTAACTGTCCAAAACAAACTCAATGTTCAAATGGTGGGGGGGGGGGGATGAAATTGCTTCATAAAGAAAGAAAAGAAATGGAAGCTAAACATCCAGATCACAAAGTTAATTAATATTCAATGAATTTAAAATGGGTGAACTATTTACTAAAATAAGTTTCAGCTATCTTAAACATGGTCATTAATTCTTAGAGACATTCTAAGAAATAAAATGTCACATCAAATTCTACATACCATTGTTACATTTTATCAAGTAGATTTCAAGTACCAATTCTACTTTAACATCAATTTTATTCACAAAGTTCAAGAAGCATTGTAACCTTGAGATTTTCTGAAGACAATAAAAAAAAATATGCTTTCATATTAATATATAATGCATTCTATAGAAATTACTATAGGACCAAGCCATCTAGTCAAATCTCCATGGATACAGAACCAAACAGGATTAGTCACTTGGATGGAATATCATAGGTCACAAAGTTAGATTACAAAGTAACAACCCAAGAAAACAATTCTAACCTACCTACTATACACCTTATGTCGCATTAAGCATCAATGATTGATAGAAACACAAATATTCAATTTGATAAATTAATGATAAAAATCTTAATCTCTCTTGAAAGTCATTACTAGAAGTAAATGTCATTACTAGAATAAAAATATTCTTTTTATGTGCTATGGTCCTCCACATCCTCCTGTTCCTTGTAGCTCTTAATATAGTCTTATTTCTCCCAAATCCTGCTTTGCCTATCAAGTATGTCACACGCTATTTTTTCCCTGTTCCTCTATCTGATCTGTGAGTAACAGATTCTCCAAGCACTCCTTATTACGTGTTATAGAAACTTCAACCATCTCTTCCTGATGTTAAGTATAAGTTTCCTTTTTGTTTTCGTTCTCTCCAAAAACCACGTCGTTGCTCATATGTTTGGTCCATTTTACCCTCAGCATCCTTTTGTGGAATTACATTTGTGTTACTTTGAGTCTCTCCATCTTTGTCCAGCATTCACTGCCCCATAGTACGACAGATATCACATAACAGTTCAGTACTCTTCTCTTTGTTTCCAATGAAATTTTTCTGTCTCTCAACATCCTTGGCCATCACAATATACATCCAGATCTTAGTCTTGCACTTTCCATGCTTAGAACACTCCCTAGATATTTAAATTTCTGTACCTGCTTGATTTTAGTACCCTCAATATGTAATTAGCATTTTGGTCTTCTCTTTCTGCTGATGACCATGCATTCAGTTTTCTTTAGTCTATGTTTAGGCCTTTCTTCATTTTTTTTCCTTTATTGCATTCTGTAGAAAGTTTTAGTTTCCTTTCTATGTTCGTTATCAGCACTGTGTTGTATGCATATCTTGTATTATTAAAATTGTGGCCACTAATTATAAATCCTGGTAAGATTTGTAGTCATCTCAGAATTTCCTCACTGTCAGTTAGTCAGTTAAGTGCCATACATGATACACGCTTGGGCGATCATGTCTCTTTAGAGACATGACTGACTGGGCAGAAGATTATCCCGCAGTAGGTTGCCATTGCTTTCTGCGGTAGACTGGTTGCCAACCAAGGCTATAGAACCCAATCTGTCCTGTTATTTAACCCATAACTGGAAGGAATAGACGGATTAATACCTTTCCCAAGAGTATTGCGCATAAGTGAATGCAATGAATTTGGCTGGAATTCGAACTCGGCTCCCCGATTTCTCGTTCCCAGCCAATATCCAATGCACCACAACGCACAACTGTAAATATTGAATAAAACTAGTGAAAAGATATGTCCTTGTCTTATACCCGCTTACTATTCACATATATCTGCTGAACTCATTTCCTGTTCGTAATACATACTATTAAAAAATCTCAATGAAAATTTCAGACATCTTCAAGTAACCTCTCATAATTGGGATCAAGTTTTACTTGGATTTAAAAAGTTAGACAGCATAGTTCTACTATTCAATAGATTACATAAATTGGTCAGAATTGAATTAATATCTAAGAAATAATGAGAAAGAAAAATTTGAGTAAATAAAAACACTAATAACTTATATCAATTGTAAAAGAATAAAATAGTTGAAAAACTAAAGGAATCAACTGTTACTTGATAAAACAATTTCCCAATACTGATGGAAGCTTTTATAAAAAGAATGTAGCACTTTTTTCCTTAAAAAAAAAAATGTAACACTTTTTAAAACAAAATAAAATAACATTTTTTTTTAAATGAAAATTTGTTCATTTTAGTTGGGGAGGAAGGGGTAATGTTTTCATATAGTTTTATTTGTAATAATTCGTCATCACCACCACCACCACATCCTATCTCTACATACAATCATCTGTAGTTCAAAGTGCCTAGTGTTGAATAAAATATGCAAAGAGATTATTCATTTTACAAACAAAAACAGCATTAATGTATCACTATATTATGTCTATTCCAGAGGGGGGTAGGTATCATATTCAGCTTTCGAGTTATTTTTATAAATGTTATTTACTGAAATATCAATTTATCCATTTGGTCAATACCAGAGATTACAAATCCAGCCCACAATCATATTTGCATTCAGTCTGCAGACCATATATGGAATATGCTATTATTTTTTCCCTAGTGGCCGTAAAGTGTTAAAAGAATGTCAAATTTAAATACTGACGAAGGACATGAACAGTTGTTTACACAAATAGAATTCTTTTTCCTGTTCATTTTATAGAGTCAAACTGATAAGAACTATATCGATGATCTTAAAAATTATAGTTAACATAAGTTACACTTGTAAGTAGTATCTCTAGTACAGAAAAAAAAAATAAAACAAAAATAGTAAATCACAATATATAATCCAATAATACTACTGCTCAGATAAATTTAAAACTTGAAATTATACAATAGAATCCAACAACAGAGTTAAAAAAGCTATAGCAGATACCCCTGAAAGTTAAAGTTTTAAAATAAACACCACCAATATTTTGAAAGAGGAAAAAAAAATATTCCACATTGATGTTTTTGCAAAAAATTTTTTTTCATGGACTGTCAGTCAGTTAAGTGCCATACATGAAACACGCTTGGGCAATCATGTCTTGAAAGAGACATGACTGACTGGGCAGAAGATTATCCCACAGAAGTTTGCCATTGCTTTCTGCGGTAGATTGGTTGCCAGCCAAGGCTATAGAACCCAATCTGTCCTGTTATTTAACCAATAACTGGAAGGAAGAGACGGATTAATACCTTTCCCAAGGGTATTTGCGCGTAAGTGAATGCAATGAATTCAACTGGAATTCGAACTCTGCTCCCTGATTTCTCATTCCGAGCCGATATCATGGACTGTACAGGATCAAAAAGACTGAACAACAAAGTAAATGGAGCAAGCAGAAAATTTTGTTTTTGAGATGAACAATTTGTTTAAAGTTTATTCCTTACAAAAACTGGAGAATAAAAAGTTAATTTCATTATATGTCAATATCAACAGAATATATGCAAATGGTTTTCAGAGTGTGATTCAAACTTGCAATCAATATTTTCACATGAGAATCAGTATTTGTTTTATTTATTTTTCTCATTAAAATTGCTATTTTTTTTCAGTAATGCATACTGAAAAATGAATTGAACACAAAGAGGTTTCTTTATAACACAAAAAAAAAAAAAAAAAAAAAAGGTAATTAAACAGACTGTCATGGTGTGTTTAATTCATTTGACAATTTTGGGGTCCAAAGATCAACAGATGACTTATTTATTCATGCTATTATGAGTTGTAACTGATTAACTTTATTTAATTACCTTCTGTGAACAATGTTTTTCTTTCAATTAATAGACTAATAACCTTGTGATTATTTTAGGAATGAAAATATTTAAAAAAAAATACAAATTTACTGCCCTATCTCTAATACATTTAAAAATGTATTTAACATACAATTTCATTTTTGGTTGCTGATCATATTACAAGTCAATCATTATATTTGTGTTGAATATTCAGCTATAGTAGATGTGAAAACCATTTGGATATAGATTTTTTTTTGTCTTTACATGTGACATTTTGTACTTTATGTAAGCATAAAAAAATCAAAGCAAAGGTTCTACCTTTAAAAAAAAAAGTTGTCACTTTTTGAAGCTGAATTATCTCCTACCAAATAATAGATTTGAATACCAAAAGTAAACAATTATATTTTCTTTATGCTACAACAAATTGTCAAAAAATAAAAAAATAAAAAAATAAAAAAAAAACAAAAAAAAAAAACAATGTAAGTAAAATATTTTATTAATCATCAACAGCTTTAAATTTTGTTCTACCCAGTATAAATTCAAAATGTTGCTCATAAATAATTCAATGAATGAGACAAATTTACCAACACTATTTCTTGTGTTATAGAACTTCATTGGTAGACCAATAATTAATGTTAAAGATTTATGAGAAGAATTATGTATTTTGTTTTGATTTATAACTTATCGAAAATTTTCTTTGGGTCTAATATGTCTTTCTGAAAGCAAAACAAGCTACTGCATTAATGCATGAAAAATTAATATAGATTCATTTTTGTCAGAATCAAGATACTAATTTTCATGAGTATTTTCTGTTCCTAGTCTTGATCAAAACCCAATGTGACCAGAAGTTATCAAATAAAAAGGTTAAAGATTATGTATAAATTAGTTGTGTGTGTGTGCGTGTGTGATGCTGATAATCTACATGAGTAAGAAATTCTGTTTGCCTCACACTTTCATACTGCTCTTTTGTTAAGGTGTGATGAATTAAATCTAATATCTATCACAACCCCACCCACCCAACACCCACCCAGCCCAACAAAACAATCTACATTAAAGAATCACTATGATACACACATTTTTAAGAGATTAGAGACAGAAGCAGTCATCTTGCAATTACCAAGCGTGTTATTTTGACCAATTTGTGGTTTTAGTGAAATCTTTATAACTCTCAGGACTAGCCAGATTAATGTTTTACTTAATCTGTTAATCTACCACTGATTAACAGTAGGAAAGAAAAAAAGACCTAAGGCCATTCACATTTTTAGAATAATTGTGTAAATATTTACATTGAATAAATATCACAGAAACATTACCATGTTGCATCAGTTTTTTCCCAAATATCTAACAACATTTCCAATATTTTCAATGTTTTAGAAAATAGTAACAATAGAATTCAAAGCTAAAATTAGCTTAGGAGAGGATTCAGTATGTAATACTGATATCTATACAAGATAATTAAGTATGTCACAATTCTATTGTGAAAAAAAAAAAACTATCAGCGATAGACTATAATTTTTTTTCTTTTTTAATTTACATTTCTCATATTTCATGCGAATAATCAAAACTGGTTTACATCATTCAGTCAGTTAAGTGCCATACGTGAAACACGCTTGGGCAATCATGTCTCAAAAGAGACATGACTGAATGGGCAGAAGATTATCCTGCTATTGCTTTCTACAGTAGACTGGTTGCCAACCAAGGCTATAGAACCCAATCTGTCCTTTTATTTAACCCATAACTGGAAGGAAGAGATGGATTACCTTTCCCAAAGGTTTTTGTGCATAAGTGAATGCAATGAATTCAACTGGAATTTGAACTCGGCTCCCCGATTTCTTGTTCTGAGCTGATATCCACTGCACCACAACGCACATCCTTTACATCATTAACTGTTCTTTTTTTTCTTTTTCTTTTTTTTAAATTAATCAATTGCTATTTTTGTTTCAATTCTATATCAACCTAAATAGATTTTCTCTTCAGCCTAGCTTAGATATCCAATATGAATTAAATTAAAAACAGTATTTTTAAAATGATATGAGGTTCCTCATAACATTTACTTGGTATTAGAACCATTTATGTAATCAACTTATTTTTCAATGCTTGCATAATGCAAAGCATAGCAAGTCTTGAGAATTTAACAAATAAGAATCATTGTCTGTACAACTTTTTGCAACCCATTACATAATTGTCTAACACTGTCTGCAAAGACTACTCAATTTGGACATTTAAAATTTTCTGGGTGCCCAATAGTTTTGGCCTTGTGCCACATCTAAGCTATGCTTAGAAAATCACCATAATAGTTTGAGCATGCAGTTGTGTGTGTGTGTGTGTATAGGATAAAATATAGTTTTAAATTTATGTTACATTTATAAGGTAAAAGTGCTCAATATCTGGGATAGAGCATGTGTAAATACAGTCTGGACACTGTTCAATACTGAATGGTAACAGCGTTTCATTTTTTAACACAATTTTTAGGCTATGTAGAATGGATAGTAACTCAATCATGTGTGTTAACAGTGGAGTAATGGATAGCAGCTCAGATTGAGGAATCAGAGAACCAAACTTTAATTCCAGTCAAGTTCATTGCATTCACTTATATAATTGGGAAAGGTATGAATCTCTTCCTCCTACCACACACAGATATGGTTAAGTAGCAAGAGAGATTTGGTCCTATAGCCTTAGTTAGCAACTATTCTATATCAGAAAGAAAGCTAAATTCAAACCAGCCTTATTATACTAGTGTTCACTCAATACATAGCCCAAGAGCCACTCCAGGTAGGAGGTTACTGTGTGGAGTTGCATAAGATTAGCATAAAAAAAGACAAGTATTAGCAACACAGAGGCTGAAGCAGACTTTAAAATGAACCAGAAACTCAATCCTAAACAGGAAACAAGGGATAAACCTGTATTGTTCAAATGGAGAGGGTTGGGTCTCATGAGACTATTAACAGGACAGAGTAGCCTTGGGTGGTAACCAATCAAGGAGAAGGACAAATGAATTCAAAACTTCCAAATATGGATTAGGGCAAGCTAGACATTGTAACCAGTCTAAGAGAATGACAACGCTAAATTAAAAACCATATGTAGCTCTGACAAAGCATATTCTGCAGCGAAGAAAAAAATCGTGGAATTCACCCTGACTCAATGATCCCAACTACAACCAACCTCCAGTCATTGGGGCATTGTGGGTAGCAAGGTCTGTTATTACCAGTTTACTATTTGCTACCCATGATGCCCAATGTCGAATGGCCTAAAGAGCATGTTCAAGAATGAAACAGATCACCATTCTGTACTAAACTGTATTCACACTACTTTTATATGCACACACAAATTTGATATTCAAATGATTCTGACAAAGGCATCAAAAGAAAGAAACGGAAAAAAAAAAGAAAAAAAAAGAAAGGAATTTTTAAAAATTAAATCTAAAAAGTTTTATTTACAAAGCAGTTATATTTTTCAGGTCTTGTAATTAATACAATTTTTTTCAGGTTTGATTATTATGTTTATAAAGTTTACTGAAAATAATAAAAGATAAAGAAAGGAAGACATCTTATAAAAAACTGAAAGTAGCAGGAATATAAATGAACCCAATATTTACTAAGTTATCTAGACAAATGAGGGAGTATTGAATAGCAAGCATCTAATGAAGTGGTGCTGGGCTATACATCACATTCCTATTACTACATTGATGATAGCTTCTCATCTTCTAATTGGCAGGAGATAGCAAAAACGTTCAACAACCTATCAACACTACCAAACAGGAAGAGACATTAAAACAAGGTAGAATTTTCCTGAAGATTTAAACATATTACAATTTCAAAGTAAATTTTAAAGAATTCTATTAATTTTTATCAAATGTATCTATTATTGTAAAATAGCTTTTTATTTCATTCTGCATGACATGTAATTTATATCTATAATCAAATGTTATCAATATAGTTAAACTTAAAATTCAGGAAAATGATATCACTAACATTAAAACAATTACAGTTTTAATACTAAAAACATTACACTTCTTATTAGATACTCAAGATTAACTTCCATTTATACAAAATGTTTAAACACTATGGGGAGTTTTTTGTTTTTCTTTTTAATAAACAAATTTTTCTACTATACATTTTTACTTTTGAAAAACTTGAGCAAAATAGAGCTAGCTTAGTTCAAACTTGTTTAATTCCTCTCTTAGCAGAAATTGTGTAAGAAGTCTTGTTGAATATCTTCCCCATTATGGCCTTATACCAAACTAATGATTATTTACTAAGTTTAATTGTGGTTTTTGAGTATTTTTTTTAGTTAGTCACGCATAAGGATTTACGCACGCACGCACATGCAAAAAAATAACTTTATTTCAAGTTTTCAACCAGCATGAGCAAAATGATGGTAGTCAGATTTTGAGAAGGGGATCAAGCCAATAACTTCATTAGCATCCCCCACCCAAAACAATTCTTGATTTTATATTATTTACAAAATTCTATTTTATCTTCTGTTCTAGTTAACAAAAAAATAAAAAATAAAAATAAATTTAAAACAATATAGTGGTGTACAGAATTTTGTTTCTCTTTTCATTAATTTGGAAATAATGGATTTAATCTTAAGAGTCTTAATGTCCAAACAACTTGTAAGAGAGAAACTATTTTTAAATTCCACAAAAAAATACTTTCACCCCCCCCCCACCCACTGAACTGCTACAGCAGTGAACAGATTAACCAAAGCAGCTTATGAACTTAATAATCTGAATTCTCTAGTCTTAAAATTGTTTTATAATCATTTAAATAAGAGCTCATCTTGACAATAAAAAATAGTACAGAAATGGGTCCCTATTTACATTCCTCACTGCTGCTCTTAATCTTGTATAAACAGTTGCTGTTTCTCATATTGTACATCTGTAAATTTGATCATGCGAAGAAGCAAATTTAAACTTTACAGCAGTATAAATTTGTTTAAAAATTATAGTTAATGATTTGAATGATGTCATCATCACTTGTAGTCTGCCAAAAAGGAGAAGAAAAAAAAAAAAAGATCCAGTTGATTAAATTTATTTTCATCATTTAGGTTTTCAAAATACTTTTTAGTAGCTTGTAATTTAGATATATTTTTAAGAAACCATCTAATTTCTGAAAGAATCTTTAAATGCTTAATATTTGTAAGTAAATAAACTAACTACCATGTTTCATGGCATATAAAGCTCTTTATTCAAAAATATTCCCTAAATCTTAAGTGAAATTGAAATATTTAGTAAGCTAATGTTCATTTTGTGGTGCAGCGATATCAGCTCAGAATGAGAAATTGGGGAGCCAAGTTCAAATTCCAGTTGAATTCAATGCATTCACTTACACACAAATACTCTTGGGAAAGTTATTAATCTGCCTCTCCTTCCTCCAGCTATGGTTTAAATAGCAGGACAGATTATGTTTTATAGCCTTGGTTGGAACCAATCTACCACAGAAAGTAATGGCAACCTACTGCAGGAAAATCTTCTGCTCAGTCAGTTATGTCTATTTTGAGACACGATCGCCTAAACATGTATCGCATACAGCATTTAACTGACAATATTCATCCAGATGCCATAGGCTACTAATTCTTGTCAAGAAAGGCATCTTGTATATTATCAAATATGTTGAATTTTTTTTGTGGGGGTGTAATTGATTTCATCCCAAGCAAGGCATTAAAGCCACAAAGACACAAGGAGTTACAGGATGTTGAAAAATTAGGAACAGAAACATTACTAATAATTGGGAAGAGAAAAGATTAATCAAGAAAACAATAGATAGCAATTGACACTGCATTTCAATTTTTGGAGATGAAAGTTGGTTGGAAAGCATGGAACTAGGTGTTACACAAATTCCTGCTATCTACCTAGAGGTCTTTGACAAAATTCAACAAAGAATCTGCAATGTGATCGATCCCGACTTGGCAGCTCAGATACAGTCACTTTCTTACCGGTGCAATGTGGCTTCCCTGTGTCTCTTCTACAAATACTTTCACAGTTTCTGCTCCAATGAACTTAGCTCACTGTTGCCCCTATATATTAATTTACTAGAGCCACAAGATTAGCAACTAGGTCCCACCCCTTTTACTGTGAAACCAATAAAATGTACATGCAAATTCTACTCCAGCAGCTTCTTTTCCCGCATTTCCCGCCTGTGGAATTCCCTTTTGTTTATTTGCTTCACTGACAGCTACAATCTTCAAGAATTTAAATGTAAGGTCAATAGTCATCTCCTATCTCACTGGCTTGTATCCTCTCATGCTATCATCTCATTTCTGCAGTATTCTCATCCCTCTCCTACCCGCTTCCTGACACCTCCTTTATTCTGTCACTCCTTCTCATAACTTTCCTCCTATGTAACCCCCTGCACAACAGTGGCAGTATAATGCCTTGCTTGGCGCGATACGATTATAGAAATAAAAAAATAAAAAAATAGTACAAGAAAAGCTGTTAGCAAGAATTTACGGCTCCATTTAGCCAGTTCACCTATAAATGGATCATTTCATCCATAAATGTTTCTTTATATTCTCTGTGCCAATAATACAATGATTGGAAGAAGTTCTAGAGCTTCATTTCAATGCCTTCATTTCATTGAGTGTTATAATTATCTTTAGGAATCAACATTGAAGACATTTTAATAATCTGCACCTGAATTTGTCAAAAGCTATGTAATGTATTTGCTTAACATCTGACATACTTTCTCCTAGTAAGACTGGGTAAGAATAGGAAAAAAAAAAAAAAACAATTTTAAAATATTGTACATGTGTTGCAATCAAACTCTAAATTACTTATGTCATTTATTTAGTTTCTAATAAAATAGTTTAATGGTTTATCAATACGACAAATTTATTGCTATGTTTTGAGAACAGGAAGCTTGTTGAATTTCTTGTGACAGTTGGCTGGCATAAACTGTCACAAATTATATTTCTTAAGCATGTTTTTCAATAAAATCTTAATATCTTCAGAATATGACTTGTGTCATTTGTTTTTCAGTTGGCTAAAATGTTCATTTCTAGTTACACCAATTAAGTGTAAAATGCAAAAACAAATATAATTTTTATTATTTTCATGATTAATTTATAAGATAATTTTAAAGTTTTTTTTCTTACCAATTCCAAACTATTTACAATAAAATCAAAATGATTATTCATTTGTAAAGATTGTTTAAATGCACAATGATAAAGTACTTTTCTGTTAAATACCTGCAAATTTATTAGTCAAGGCTAATTCCATGCTTTATTTAACATGAAATTAATAAATTTTATACTGCTATAAAAATTATTCTATTATGAAATGGTAATAAAGATATCAGCAGATTTGTTTTTTTTAACTCAATTTAAAATTACTGAATTTTTAATGCATGCTAAATGTTACTGTAATTGATCAGCCCAACTTTAATTACCAGAACTACTAAATTATAAAAATATAAAATACAGATGTAAAAATTTTAATAATTTCCAATAACCCCTATACATAAAAGCCAATATTTGTGGTTTCAGAACACAAACATATCACACTGAAATGTTGTCCGTGTCAGGTGCAGATCAAAAATGCACTTTTTATACTTTGCATACTCAACTCCAAAATATATACAAATAAACATAATTTGCTATTCATCTCAACAAGGTAGATACTAAAATTACTGAAAATTGTAGCAATGATCAGTTTCTCATAAAAATGTATTTAAAAAATATTCCAATAATTTAAATACATTCTTTGAAGATAGAACTACAAGAAAATCTAAACTTATTCATAAATGGAACTTTGTCCGTGTGTGTGTGTGTCCGTTATCTATAGACTCCAAAACGGCTGAACCAATTTTCTTGAAAATTTACACAGGTGTACTATAAGCGTCTGCGAGTGTTCTTAGCTAGGTTTTGTGCTGAGGTACTCCCAATAAATATCGAAAATCGATAATCGAAAAAATCGGGTTATAAAGGAGTGGTCCGATTTTAATAAAATTTGATACACTCATAGACAAAGACATAAGAAACGATATTTAGAAGTTTCAAGGTTGCAGTTCTTACAATAATGCAGAAAATCGATAAAATATATATGTATAAAAGACAAGATGTTTGTGTGTGTGTCTGTTTATCTGCCTGTATGTCTATTTTTTTCAGCCCTTTTATTTTAGTTTTTGGTTCAGGTTTGGCTCTAAGTAGATATAATTGTAGTTTTTAGTCTCAGCCATGATACTATTTACTCAGAAGACTTATTTAACCTTCAAAATTCAGTTTATGACAAAAAAAAAAAATATTTATTTGATATCAATACCAGAAAATCAAATTTAACCTACATCCATTCATTTTTCTTTCAGTCTACAGTTTCGCTTTAACTGGAAACAACTATTGCTTTTTAGTCTTTCGTGCCAACGTCCAAAGAGTCTGAGCTCCAGGATCATGGATTAGTTTTAAAGCCTTCATTACACCCAAGCAACACCGGGCTATACTGCTAGTAACATATAACCATTAAAAAATAGAAATTACATTTTATACCTGAAACAGGTTTGACACTTAAATTTTGACATCTATAATTAACTTTGATTACATCACATTGTCTGCCAATAGAAAATTTTAAGTCTATAAATAGAATACACAGAATTCAATGAAAATTAAATATCAGCTACTTTTTAATTAAAATATAGTAAAAAATACTTCTGTCTACATTTCTAAAGTGAAGAATTAAAACAGCTTTCTTTATGGATGAAAGTTCAAGTATATTTATGAGTTATCTGTTCATAAAACATTCCATTTAAGATTAATGAAGAAAATGTAATAAGATATCATACTTGGAGATAAGAAATGTTTTCAAAGGTTTTTTTTAAATGAAGTTAAAGAAAATAAAAAAAAAACTAATGAACTTTACAAAACTAACCACCAAATCAAATATGTACATTATGACTTGCATAATAAAATCTGACAAATAATTTTTATTTATAAATGGATCCAAAAGATAGACATCAAAACATTTGATTAATATCCTATATACCCAAATAAATTATTTTTATTATTTTACATGTGGAGCCCCTTGACATTTTGTAACTTTCATTCATTGATTTAGTTAATTCATCAATGCTTTAACTTAAAACAGTTTTTATTGCTTCCCAAAAGTCTTTGCCTCAATATTATTTTCCATTCTTCTTTTCAATGATGAGACCATAAATTTTCTATTAAATTAGAGACTGGGAAAGGGAAGTATTCCATTTGAAACCTAACCTATTTTTGTGAAGGCAGGCAATAGTCAGTTTTACAGAATTCAAAGGATACTGTTTTATGTATAGACTCTTTGACTTAAAACTTCTTGGTTATACCTGAAGAACTCAGAAAATGCTTTGTCTAAAAGCTTACAATCATTTCCTGCTATCATTTTGAATCATCAACTTTAAAAGTTCTAATTTATTACCTACAAGACAAATCTAAAATATCACTCCACCCTACCAAATAGTCCACCTACACAACTTAGAAGACTATTTCCATGAAGACACCAACTTGTCTAGCAACTGAGGCCATACAATACAGATCTACATTCAACGCAATAAATTACTAGCCAATCCACTTTTCTTCCTTATTACTCTTAATTTATCTCAAAACTTAGATTTTCTTAAATCAAGTTTAATTCTAATCTTGCCATTGTTTTTAATATTTTGTCCTTTCATCTGTTCAACTTTTTTTTGCAATTTCCAACGATGTTACAATCACTCGATGCCTTTACAATATTGTTTCTCTTTTCAAGCTACACTTTTCTTATAACCCATAGTAATCTTATATATCTGAAGTTAAAAAAAATAAATATCAATAACTATATTATTATACATACTTATTTATAATATGAACATGCAAATTGCATAATAAAACTTTGCCATGTCAAGTAAGTTATCAATATTTCTAACAAACATAGATACAAGGTGAAATTCACTGAAAATGATACCTACATTGGTTAATACCCAATTTATTGTTAAAACATTGGTTTGAATAAAAAAAAAACATTATAGAAGAAGCACAATGATAGAATTGTAACAGAACTGTACAGATAATTTAACTATTCCACAGACATTCAGAAAAGCGATATTTGTGAAAGCATCAAATCTCTTTAAAATATCAGGGATTGCTCTAATAATTTAAGATGCCTTTGCAGCAGAATGAGAAGGAGATTCTAAATCTGAGATTAACAAAATCAAACATTAATGCCTAAAGGAATTGAAATAAAATTATCATCTGTGAAGATCAACAGGGTTTGCACCGACCTAAAATGAAAAGGTCATGACAGAGAAAGGAAGTTATAACAAACAAAATGTCCATGAGTGATCAGAGTTGACCTTTGGCATCACTCAAATCAGAAGAGTGTGAAACTGAGAAGAAAATATCAGTGATGTTTTAGTTAATAGTATTGGAGGGATTATTTTATTATAACATCATAACTTATTAAATGAAGACAATGTGCTACTTCATATTAAAACTAAAAAATTGAAAAAGAAGTGTTTGCATTTGAAACTTTGTTATAATGAACTATTTTGTTCCATAACACATTTTCCATGGCTCATAAAACTAACTAGTTAGAAGAAAATGTATTGTAAAAATAGATAAAATATAGTATCTGCCTAGGGCATCAACCACAGCATCCTCACAATTGTAGTTTTGTACCAGATTAAAGTAAACTTAGTAAATAATGTTTCTATGTTAATGGAAGATAAT
The DNA here is from genome assembly GCA_037127315.1 of Ascarosepion bandense. Classification (NCBI taxonomy): domain Eukaryota; kingdom Metazoa; phylum Mollusca; class Cephalopoda; order Sepiida; family Sepiidae; genus Ascarosepion; species Ascarosepion bandense. The sequence goes on from JBBBDQ010001116.1 coordinate 3,044,542, forward strand.
TCACAAGAAAACCAAAAGAAATTATTTTGTGATTCAATGTTTAACAGCATATACAGCATGAAGATTGTGTTCATACATGAAAAAGACTGACCATTCAATGTTGACTTCAGTGTCCACTTTTATATTTACACACATTCTATTCTTGATCACTTTACTCATAAATATAGCATTCTTTAATGTGTGTGTATACTTTATTAATCTGTTGTTAATGTCTAAGCTATTGTACTTATACTCATTAATCTTCTCAAATGTTTGACGTTCTCATTCCATTTTCCATGATGACTGGGGTTATTTCATATCAGTTAATACTTACCAGTCTCTTCTACTGAATCAAAGAGCTTGACTTTTTATCACTACCAGATCCAGTACTTTAACTAACAAGAAATCAAATAGGCTTTAAGCAGCACTTTATTCCACATGCGTATCTTAGACAATTCATTAGGAATATTTGGGAGTTTTAAACTTAATGTATGTGTCAGCTTGGTGAAATTTATGAGTGCTCTTTCTTAAGCAAAGACTCCCAGATGGTATTTATCTCTATGATAGATCCACTGATAATAATAATAATAATAAACCATCTTAAAGATTCTGAAATAAATTTTAAAAAAATGTTTATCATCATTTTTTAACTTGTATCTGTTAATTTTTATTTTGTTGCTTTTCATTACAACTAAGACTCCATTCTATAGCAGTGTACATAACAAATAGTAGATAATCTCTCAAACTCAAATATCCTTTTTGCCTCAAGAAGGACCTGTCAAATATGTAGCTGCTTTAACTATTAAGCCAAGAAAATGTGCAGCTTTTATAGAACAACAAAATGAATTCAAATTTCTTTCCATAACCTCTCTTGGTACCTCATATGTTTTCATACAAATAGCATCATATTTCAAAGTTATTACAAAATATCTGAATACAAAATTATCATTCTATTAGATATGTCTTAGGATTATTTCCCTACAAATATCTTCAGGTCTTAAGCTGTAAATGAATAGTTGCAAGTTTTTTCTACAAACAAGAGAAATGAACATTTGAGGCCAGGTAAAAAGACCAGGATTTCAAAGCAGACTGACCAGCTCCAATTGAAAGATTAGCAGAACAAGTTCTCCCAACTTAACATCCTTCAATTTGGCCTTATGCCATGCTAAGCTTATTAACTATCAAGAAATCTGTGTGTGGCCAGTCAGGGAAATTATAACCAGCAAGTTCACTCAACTGCTTTTTCATTGTTAATCAGCCAAATAACAAAATAAATTTTTTAAGATTTATATTTTCATTTAGCCTCCCCATTAATGATGACCTACAACAATCATTAACATGCAAACAATAGACTACAGGTGTTTTATATAAAAAAAAATAAAAATAATTCAACCATAATTGAGGAAATCAAAAGGCAGACACAAAATCAGTGAAATGTGAGGTTCTCTTTATAAATAATTGCTGTAATGTTGTAGATTAAGATTTTTTTTTTTGTCTGAACTGTCCCTGGAAACTTTAAGTATATCTTTATAGACTGAGACATTTAATTAGTGTATACAAATTTACATAAATGTTGAAAATCTCAAACTTTATTTTTATTTTTAAAAATGCTACAGTTGAATTATCAACTAGTAATTTATTGTTAATAAAACAAATGTTTTTTTCTTAAATACAGACAATATTCCTAATGCTAAATGAATCTCAGGAATTTGACATTTACAACATTGCAGCATTTCAATTTTTTATGCAAATCACAAAATGTGAAAAAGTGTGAATAAAAAAATAGTTGTGCAGAAACTGGTATGTATTGCTTGAATCTGTAGGTGTGTGTGTGTGTGTGTGTGTGTGTGTGTGTGTGTATATATATATATATATATATATAGAGAGAGAGAGAGAGCATGTTTTGGATGTTCAGGTTTCTTTCACTTTTTATCATTGTTTCCTTATTTAGATGGTGTCACAGAACACATAAAATAAACTTGAAGTGAAAATGTATGAGAATTACTCTAAAGAGGCATAATTAGTTTGGTGCACAATCCAAGTGCTTTCTGCACACTCACCTCGAACTTAGGGGCCGGCCACATGATGAACACTTGTATTTCTTGGGTTTGTGCCCTTTATTTATACCTTTTAGCCAACGAATGTTTATCATACTTATGAGAGGCACCAACAAGTCTAATGAGGCCACACTGAATGCTACCCACATCACTTTTTTATTTAAAGATGAAGCAACTGGAGAAGATAGCATTTCAAGAACAGCTCCCCTAATCAAATCTATGTGTGTTAAACACAAATGAAATAAAGTTCCAGCCATGTCATGCACAGCAATGGTTAACAGGGTTCAATGGCACCAAATCTACAAAGTGAACAGGGAAAAATAAAATAAAATAAACATTTTAAAAACTTAGAGTGAATGGCTTATTAAACAGTCTGAAGGGGATATACCAAAAACTAAACACTAAAAATTATTTGGAAATGAAAAGTTTTTAAATCTAAGATTTTCAAGCAGTTTTATTCAGGACAAAATATCAGGATTTTTATGCAAAAATTTCTTAGCCTATTAATTGCAATAGAAACTGTCATCAATTGCAAATTATGTAAATTGCCATCATCCAGTGTTAATAGATTTACACAAACTACTTACTGTACCAAACTGTCAATCACTTAATCTACTAAGGCATCTTTATAAAAATTCAAGATTTGATTATTTTCTGTGGGGTTTTTCATACATGCAATGCCAGGTTTATATCTCATTTTCTGCATCTAAAACATTTCATTGCTTTGTAACATTTGATCAAAGACTTGATAGACTTTATCTATAAAATATTTTAAATAACATTGTCAATACATTATCATACATTTCTACACAAACATCAATAGCTAAATTGGATTTTAACAGAAACAGAATTATAACCATGAATGGTGATATTTTTGTATATGCAATCTGCAGCTTGAATGATTCTTTGAAATTACATATTACTTCTCATATGCATTGTTTGAGGTAAATTCCAAAGTCAGATTCAAAGAAATATTAATGCATAATATAAACACTGGAAAGACCATGAAGACACATGAGCAAATATCTTATTCTCACACAATGCCACTTGAAAGAATGTTCAAAAATGATCAGAGGCAACTGCAAATTGTCAAATACAAAGAATTAAAATCAAAGAAATTAAGCCCAATTTATATTTGCAAAAGTTATGTACAAAAGAGTTAACACAAAATTGATTTAAGAGCTATTAGAAAGAAAAAAATTCCACAATGACCAGAATTATATCATACCTTTTTCTTATGCAAGTTAATAAGAAAAATGATTTTGTTATAAAGTTATTTTCATTATTTTAGTAACTTCAATAATATGAGAGACATTTCAAGCCCACCACACATCTCCCTCAGTGACATACCAGTCTTCAACCTGTTTGTAAAAGTTGATCTGGTTGGAATTAGCAATGGCAAGCTCCAAGACAAACTAGCAACCAGATCCAATGCGAATAGGATGGAAGTCAAAAGCAATGGTGCCAACATTACCATAAACAGAGAACTCATCTGAGATAAGTGATAACTTTCAAGTACGACTATCCTGAGAGGGCACCTTCTCAACAGATGTTTGAAAATGAATTGCTGCAGCCACAGTTATGGTTAGGCTTAGAAAGCATACAGAAGAGCAATATGAGTTCCCAGATGAAGTTAAAAGTCTTCAAGTAAATACCACTAAAGAATTAACTGTTGATAGTGCACTATAATAATGATAAAGAGCTCTTTTAATAATCTATGCAATAAAGCTCCTCTCATTTCTGTATTCAGAAAGAGAGGGAGGATTATACATAATCTAAATTCTTTTGATACTCATCACCCTACATCCAAAGAGACCCACAGTCTGACAATTACTGCTGTAAACCTAATTAAAGCCAATTTCAGTAGCATTCTAATTAGAAATGTGACATTATGAGATTTTATAAGCTGTGTGCTCTTTCATCACTTTACAACTATAGATGGAAAATACTACCAACACCTTTTCATTTCTTCAACATTAAGTAGAAACTAACTGATCATTAAGCTATCATTCATTAGATATTTTTTCAGACATTGTTTTCAATTTAACATTAATATGTTTCATCGATATAACTTCATTTAATTCACTATACAAGTTTAACTTATCAGATCAATGACAATTTAGTTTATCAAAAACAAACTGCATTCATTTTTTATTTGCTTTCTGTTAATAAAATGAGAGGCTATTCAGGAAAATGCCATATGAAGACAGAAAAAACACTAAGCTTGTGGGATTCAATTTTAAATAATTGAGTGACCAAGTCTGGTTACTAAAACTAACAAGTTATCCTTATATATGTTATGAGTTAATTAGCAGCAATAACCTTGAGAAAGTAGATTCTGACTTCTTGAGGAAAACAGAAACACACACAGGTAAACAACCCAAGTAAAGGAAACTTGCCGGCAAATGGACAGGGGGCAGATGCAACACAAGAATAAAAGAAATAATGACAAATAAGAAAAAAAATAAAACAAAATACGTGCTACAAACAAAGAAATTCTTTGTAAATAAGATTCAAACTTGTATCAATCTCCAGAAGTTCTGTTTTATCAGATCAAACTAAAGTTGATAAAATTTTCCCATCAATAATAAATACAGCAAACAGGAAGTAGTCTTCATATCTGTACTACTGGGAAAATTTCTAATACACAATTGAGGAAAAAATAAATATATAAAAATTAAGTATTTGTTTTTATAGACTCAAAAAAGATAATCCCTTATATAATATTTTTTCACTAACATCTTTAAAAATTGTACTTCAATTTGAATTAATCTCAACAGTTACAAGAATTAAATTCTACCTTTATTTTGCTTTTGATTTCTAGCAAATAGTCTTAAAAGTAGAGGTTAATAAATCAGTTACTAAAAAGAAAAAGAAAATGGACATAGTTAAACTTAAATTAAGATAAAACTATTGTCATAATTAAATTTCACTATATAAAGATATAAAAATGATCAGCTTAATATTAAAAACTGATCAAATGACATCCGTATAAACAATTATATTTGCAGACTAACTAGGTTTATTTAAATCTATGTTTACATACATAAATAATAAAATACCAAATGAGTGTTAACCTTTTCAAATCCTGATAATTAACGTGTTTTATAAGCCTTTATAAATCCCATACAATTTACTTTATCAGAACTGCAAAGGTTTAGTTTAACAAGCATTAGCTTCATTAATGTTTCTTCCTTCTTGAATTTGCCACTTTTCAAATATTTGGCAACCTCATCATTGATGAATTAAAGAGCAATATAATGGTCACAAAAGAAATGTATTTATCCGCTTAGAATAAAAAGTCATAAAAATCTTAAACTGATGTGTTTATGCTACAGAATTTGATGTCATTTTCCCCCGCTCACTCGAGGAAAATAAACAATGGTAACAATACATACCCAGACTCACTTGGCAGCTTCTTCAAGCAATCTTTAAGATGCATGATCAAATTGTATTTTCATTTGGCCAACAGTAATCCAAGACGAAACATTTCACTTAACAATCTAAACCTTTTCTGTAGATCTTAAAACATTTGTCAAAAAGAAACACCTTTCTCCTCCATAATTATACATCTTAGGAGTAAGAGTAAAAGTAGTGTGCACAATGTTCTCACTTAATAATCTTACCCAGGCCAATACATGAACAGTTTCATGCTCAAGGACACTAACGACCAATATTGATCAACAGAGAGAGAAAGAGAAAAGTTTATAAGAGAAAGAAAGAGGAGGAGACCAATTGCACCATAATCTGATTTCAGTTATTCAGCTAAATTGATCAGCGCAAATAAAACAAAGGAGTGAAAAAATAAACAAACAAATAAATAAAATGGGACCAAAATAATCCAGTGACATGAACAAAAGTTAACAAAAGCTTAAAAAAAAAAAAAAAAAAAAAAAAAAAGAAAGAAAAAAGAAAAAGTGCACCTAACATTGACTTACAAGGAAATTAGTGTAAAACTGAAATTACAACCTAGTCACACAAGACAAACTACTAACAAGGTTAGTGGTAACAAATAATAGATGAGACTGCTATTATCTGCCTTCTTTTGAAAAGGTCACTGAAAGATTGCAGCATATATGTAGGTAGGTAAAAAAAAAAAAAGTTGCCAGATTTTATAAGCATGAATGCTTGGCAGAGGATACTTAATTCACAAAGTTCATTTTTCAGCAAATGAAACAGAGCCTCCAAAACATTGAAAATAGCTTATTCATTTACAGTGAGTATTCATTAGTAATAATCTCAAATAAACGCCCAATAAATGAGTTAAAATTTAAAACTGCAACTTCTTTACAGAAGTTTTTATGTAAAAGTCCAAGATGATTTTTGTGAATCTATCTTATGGTAAACAGTTTTATTATTTAGAATGTGTGTAAAAATGAACATCTGTCTGATATAAAAAAAAATATTTTAGTAAATGCCATTACAAAAGAAAAGAAATAACCATATTGGCTTTGGGAAATTGCCATGGATTTTCAATTGGTATATTTTTTGATGTTTTATTCCTATCTTTGCAGAAAAGTAGTTGCTGTGTAATCAAGTAGTCATTCTTGAACTGACTGACCAAATGCAACCTGTTACAAAATAATATTTTTTTTTTTGGGGGGGGGGGACAGGTTTTCGAATTTTATAAACTAACAGTGATTATTTAAAAATTCTTTTATATCTTATCTGTTTTTGCACTATGTTCACCAATTTTTTATCTTATTTTAAATTTTGCTAGCTATGTCCAGGAGCTGGCCATTATATTTATATATGTTCATGAATATAGTCACTTTTTGTACAGTTTTTTTTTTTTTTAACATGTGAGCTTTCTTTAATTATTTAAATTGTAAATATTACTAGATATTTGATTATACTCTCTGGAAAGAAAAAAATGTAAACTGTAGAGCAATAGCAATCTTTAAAAATATATATTTCTTAATAATTTTGACTGGGAAAATGTTAAGACATCAATATTAATTTTTCTTTTTCAAGATTTTTGTTGATAGTGATATTAAAAAAATATAAGATTCAGTCAAGTGTCTAACACAAACATTTTCAAGTGTCTAACACAAACATTTTCAAGTGTCTAACACAAACATTTTAAAGAAATATTTCATATCAGGCAAGTAAAACTAATTAGCAATGAGATCCAATTGGCAGCAGACAAAATGAGCCGATTAGTTATATATCTAAGAATAGAAAATATAGGAAAGAATTTGAATAGTCATTGCCTGGTTACAAACTCCAGAAAAAAAATTATCAATATTGATCATTTATTCGCATCAATTTTCCCTTTGTATTTTTAATTTCAATTTACTAACTTTGTAAGAATTGCAAGAACAAAAAAATGGTTACTAGAAAGGGTTTAGTTTGTTTTACTTACTCTTGGGTCATTTAATGCTGAAAATTGAATTTTTATTCAATATCTTAGGAAGTTTTAAAATTTGTCAAGTATAATTGAAGACTGGTTGAATATTTCATCTATAGGTGAAATTGCCTAGATTAAATTTTGGTGTATAATTTACATTTCCTCAAGTAGGTCAAAATGTTTTTTTTCATTCAAGTTTTTTTTTAAAAAGTCCTTCAAGGCTATTCACCTTATAAACATATTTACAGATAGAGTCAAATTCAACACAGTTCATAAAATGTCTTACTGTGTAAGTTTCCTGGCATATCATGCATTTAGGTCAATCTTCATCTTTTCAGAACAAATAAATGTGATATCGATATGACCAATTCTTGCTAAGACGACTACTACTCTTTGGGAAAGCCTGGTATTATGGTGTCTTATCCCAAGAGCAGGTTTGATTTTACGCAATTTTTGGGGGGTGTATTCCATAACTCTTGTTATTTATTTAAGATATATGTATCAATTACTGTTTTGAAATCTGTGTGAGGGACTTTTGTTTTTGATATTCATTTTTAGTGATTCCTTAGCTGCCTTTCCATTTCCCTGATGTCTATACGGCTCCCTAGCAAAATATGTTTTTTTGGTTACAAAGTATATTGATTCATTTAAAAGTTTGCTTATTATGGGACTGTTAAGTTTTTTTTATACTTCAATGATGCAAAAACAGATAAAGAGTCTGAGAATATAATGAATCTGTCTGACTCATCATCTGTGATAATAAACAAGGCTAAGTTTATAGCCATAACTTCTGCACTAAATATTGAGGATTTGTCAGAAAGGCACTTTTGAAATATGGTTTCATTCAGTATAGCTGAACTTCCAACTATCAATATTTTAGAATGCCCTCAGTGTATATATACTTACAATTTGCATGTTTTGTAAAATATTATGAATTTCTTCCATGAATACAGATGTATCAGTTTTAGTTCTGGAGTGTTTTTTGTCAGATCTAATATTAAAGTGGGCTATTTTATTAACCAGGGAGAAGTTTTCATGTATTAGAGAAGTGTTTATTTCAAGTTCATTTAAATGGTTTACTATATGTATGTCAAGAGGTTTAATGGCATTTTCTTTTAAATTATTTAATTCCTTATATTGAGGTTTAATAAAGTTATATACTGAATTAATTGGGTGTGAATAAAGTTTGATATATTGTAATGCTAACTTATGTTGTCTTAATGCCAAAGGTGGTTTGTGCACTTTGGCGTATAAGCTTTCAATTAGGGAAGTACTGTAGGCTTCTAGAATGAGCCACAGACTGCTGATGAATGATTTAAAGTTATTTCATGCGTGGTTTTTTTTTGCTGCACCATAGATAAAGCATCTATAATTCAATTTGGATCTAACCAATGCCCAATAGAGTTTCAGTCGCATCAGTGTCAGCTCTCCAGTCTTTGTGAAAAATGACCATAGTAGTAGTATTTTATCGCATTTCTCACACAAATGTTATATATGTGGTATGAAGGATATTTTTTTGTCAAAGACGATTCCTAGGTATTTGTATTGATCTACTACAGGTACTTCTGTATCCTCACGCCTTAAATTAGGATTATGGTGTAGCTTTTGATGTTGACAAAAGTGCATACATTGAGTTTGTCTGGAGAATCTGAATCCATTTTCTGTAGCCCACTTGGTTACTTAACTGAAACATTGTTGGTATTGCCATTCAACTGTATGGATATTTTTCAATCTGTAACATATTAGAAAGTCATCTACATAGAGTAAACAGTCAACTCCAGAATTCAAGCATTTAATAATGCTACCTAGTTTGACTTTGAAGAGTGCTACCAATAATATGCTTCCTTGAGAGGCACTCATTTCTTGCTCATATAGGTCTGAGAGTGTGATACCAACACAAACATTAAAAGGTTCGTTATGTCAGGAAGTCATTGATAAGAATTAGTAATCTTCCTTTAAGTTTTTCATGACACCACATCACCACGAAATATCATGACCTTTTTTCTAAATCCAAGAAGTGTCATTAAATATTCCTTTTTAATGAAAGAATTTGATAAAAGATTACAATTGAACCAGGTGATTGATTATGCTTTTGTTCTTTCTGAAGACAAATTAGAAATTTGTAATTTTATTATAAACTTCAAGAAATCAAGTAAGCCTATTAACAATTCTTTCAAACATTTTGCATGAGCAACTAGTAAGTGCAATTTGCGGCTTTTTCTAAGTCCTTTCCAGGTTTTGGGATTGGAATTACAGTAGCTTGTTTCCAGAAACTAGGAATATTACCACTGACCTATATATTGCTGAAAATAATGAGGATTTAATTCAAGGAAATATTTCGTAGGTCTTTTAGTGAATTTCATCTAGGCCAACTGCTGAGCTGTTTTTTGTTTTTTTATAGAATCTAATATTTCTGGTAAAATAAGAGCTTGGTTGTAATTTTCTTTATCGGTACAGTAGAAATTTTTTTTCTTTTCATTTAGTGATATTCTGAAATAGTTTATGAGTATTATTTGAAAAATAGCTTTTTTTATTTTTTTGAGAAGTTTGTGCTAATAAATTTGCAATATCCTCTTTGTTAGTTACTTTGATATTGATTTGACAAATGTCTCAATGGAGTGCTTTTATTTTTCCTAGTGATTTTATGAATCATATTCCATACTGTCTTGGTTTTGGTGCTAGAATAGTGGATACAAAGTTCTTCCATGAGGACCACTCAAATTTCTTTGTGTGCTTTAGCTCTATTTTGTAGATATTCAGATTTTCTTGGTTGGATATGATTATTATTACGTAAACCCACATGACACAATCTGATCGCCTTTTTCTTTTTTTTTAACACTAGTCATTAAACCAAACGCAGAAAGCAATGGCAACCTACTGCGGGATAATCTTCTGCCCAGTCAGTCATGTCTCTTTCGAGACATGATCACCCAAGCGTGTATTACGTATGGCACTTAACTGATATTAAACCAAAATGTCATGTTTGACAGGTTTAGATTTTGATATGTATTGTTCTGTAATACTAAGAAATTTTTGTAAAAAAAGTGATGTGTTCTGCATTGTCTACATTGGCTTCTGGTTAAACTTTTAGGGCACATGCATTTTTCAATTCCTTCTGGCTGGCTTTCTTAAGTTATCAATAGAGTATTCTCCCACCTGTCAAAAATCCAGAGGTACCCAACACAACTGGGAAGTAATCACTACCACATGTATCAATGTACTTTCCAACTATAGTATGTTACACGATGATTTAAGGTTAGATCTATTGCTGTGTATGTACCACTTAATGAGTGGAGATAGTAAATGATTTGTTATTGGATAAACATGTGTTTCTATTGATAGAATCTATTAATCTTGTTTTGGTTAATATTTTTGCAGTCCCATATGATGTTATGGCTATTAAGAATTACCAGAATTCTAGTACATCTGTTATAATGGCCAAATTTTTGGCAGCAATGACACCATAATGGTATGAGAATATAAGCTTTCACTTTTGTGATGATATAACCCATTTTTATTTCATTTGGTGGTTTGGGTATTATATATATATATATATATATATATGTATGTGTATATATATATATATATATATATATATATATGATTGCTCAGTCTTGTCAGACTAGTACCATTCCCTCATTATCTTCCTCCTTCTTCTCATATCGGTTGTGCAATCTTAAATGGCTCTTAAGACCTGAAAGCGACTTGCATAGTTTGTGACAGATGTGGCATCCAAGTTAACCCTTAGGGCAGCAGCAGAGATGTCATCTCTATGAATCCTGAGGTGTCCCTTGAATCTAAACAACTTACAAATTTTAGGGGAGGGTGGACATGAGTAAAGAGGAGATTCAGGAGTGGAATTATTCACCAATCCTGCCTTGGACAACAGAGACCAGCCACACACCTTACAAATCCAAACAGGGCCACTATCAGCTAACAAAGATTCATGCCTCCTGTAGATTATTCTAAGTTTAGCATGAGAAACTCTGCTCTTCTCATAAAACTTGGCACCTACAAAGATCAAACCCCTTCCATTGTTCACAATCAGCAGTAAATGCCTTCCACTCATCTTCAGCAATCTCCATATACATCTGCACCTGGTGAGGTTTATGTAGAGCCTGACATTTTTGTTAGTGAGAAAAGGCTTGAAGTTATCAAGTATTTTGTCTACTTGGGCAGTGCCCTCCCAAATGATAGCTGTCTAGATGTTGAAATCAGGGAAAGGATCAGCAAGGTTTCAGCATCTTTTGGCAACCTCCAACTTGCCAAAAGACTTTGGTATGGATAAGTTTTGATTTTTAAGTTATTAAATGTTGACCATTTGAGGATATTTCTCTGCACACATTTTTTCCTCCTTGAATTATTATTGCATTGTTTCATGGTCTTTTTGTCAACAGTTATTGGAGTAATTTGAGAGCATTTTTTTTTTTCAATTACAAATGATCAAAGTTTTGTAATATGAGTTTCTTCAAATGTCTATCACTGTATATTGGGGGAAGTAACTATGCAACTGATTCATTATGAGAACTCAGAGATCTTTTCATTTTCTTTGTTGCCCAAGCATCTCAGAAACAAAAATAGTATACTCAGGCTAAGTATTTATATGTAGTTGTCAATAATTTCTTTCCTTCTTCTACCCGTGAAGTTGAATATAAGTTGTAATTTTTGATGATATTTTAACTATAACCTGATTGACCTTTACCACTGCCTTCTAGTACCAATTTGATTAAATTTGATAGGTGTGTGCTTTTTTTTTTTTTTTTTTGTAGGTTGTTAAGTTATTGTGTTTTTGGTGGGTGGAATAGTACTAAGGCTTGGCATGACTAGCCAGCTGTTCAGTTCAGGCCACTCTGACCACTTGTCTAGCCCAAGTAAGGGTCAAAGTAGTGTGTTAGAATTCAGAAGTATTCTACCTAATGCCTGAAGCCTTCAACTACAAGGATCCTGCCCTCAGACATCATAGGTCGCCACCCACACCAAACAGGTGGCCTAGATGGGAGTGGGGTTGGATTAGTTTTACCTGTCTGCAGTGATGCAGTTAGCATATTCTGAAACCCCAGCCAAGAGGGTAGCACTAGAAAGGGATCAAACAAAACCTCCACATGACTCGTGATTTACATTTGAATAAAATTCATGTATAAAATTACTCAATATTTATTTATGCTTCTGAGGTGAGGTATTTACATAAATTGGACCGTTGTCCGAATCTGTATTTCCATATTCACAACGTTTCAGGAGTTGTATACTCCAGTCTTCTTCAAGTGCTTGGAATTTCGAACCAAATCCTTGATAAAAAATAATGGGTTCAGTTCGAAATTCCAAGCACCTGAAGAAGACCACAGCATTCAACAGGTGGGAAGTGCGAGCAAAGAAGCTGATAGAGTAGAAGTTATGGTTACATTTAATTGGTTTTAGTATAAAAGGGTGTGACCTAGTCACTAGTCTAGTAGCTGGAGTAAATTCATGCAGAGGGGGCACCAGGGAGCTAAGCTCATAGGAGCAGAAGCCATGAAAATATTTACAAAAGAGACAGAGGGAATTAAGTCAGGAAAAAGTGACTGGAGTTGATGAGTTATATGGCAATAAAGAAGACAATAGTCTGAACAATGTAAATAATATAAAATTACTCATTCAGTAAACAATATTAACATTAAAAAAAAAATAATAATTAAAATTTGGTTTACATATAAATTTACTTTTAATACAAATCTTAAAATGCAGTGTCAAATTTCATCATCTAATACCCAGACAAACATGAAAATATATAATTACAAATAGCAATTACACCTGCTTGGTTTTATCAAAATAGCTAATGCTCTTATATTCAATTTTATGATACTCATTTACCTTTCACAGGATTTGTTAAATAGCTATTCTAACAACACAATCATTCATTTAATGATTGAATCTAAAAACCACATAAATTGTTGAAAATAAAATCATGCTGAAGCACAAATATCCAGCTGATATATTTTTCTAGATTTTACCAAATTGTTTCAAATTATTTTTCCAAAATAAAAAATACTTTTATGACAAACAACAGCTCTATAAATGTAAATATTAGATTAAATAAAACTTTCAACAAGATTAATAAATACAGTTAAAAGAAATAAGTAAAATACGCTGAGGAGTTAAATTTTAGTGACATCTGGCAAGAAAAACATCTAAAGTTTCATAACTACACAGGCTGAGGTAGATAATCACATTAAGTACCTCATTCTGGTCTATGAACATATTGTTAATTTCATTAATTAAAACATCCTTTTCAGTTAATGTGAATTTAGGAATTGATAAAGATTGTTAAATTAAGACATTCTAATTTGAAACAGAGCTTTTCACTAAACATTGATTTGGGGCCTTCAAAAAGAACTTTTAACAAAACATTCCTTTCTTTGCATTAGTTAAAATAGTTTATTTTTGTTCAACTAACCTTATGTAAATATTGTAAGTGCTTGCAGATTTGACATGTAGCTTTTAAAATTGATATCTGCTCTTCACACACATATACGCCAAAAGTTTTCCACAATAAGAGCTTGAAATGCCACTTCCACTATAATGAAGCACCCAGAAGTTTGAAGCAACTAAAACCAAATTATTGACTAGAGAATCTCCAGACAAACTCATCTAATATTTGAAAAATTGGTAAATGAGAATTGATATGAAAAGATGTACTTAAACTCTCACAGTCTATCCATCTCAATTACTCATTACTTTCACTGCTGAATGTGGAGCTGTTTAAGTGGACATTTTTTTGACTGCTCTGACTATAACTTTGTTTTTCTTTCCCTCAATTTCCTGAGGATTTAAAAAAAACAAAAAAACAACACTTCGCCACTGACATTATTCACACTATATATACAAGAGTGGATCAACAAGCACAAAGCCTGACAGTTAACTGAACTTGTAGATAAAAATTACATTGTATGTTTAATATATGTGGTTAATATGCAGTGTAATATAGTGACTATATGTGATTAATATCAAGTGTAATATAGTGACAATATGTGAAATGTTTTTTCATCATTAAGCTACAAAGTTATTGATTTACCTACCTATATTGCAGGTTTTGTTGTTGTTTTTTTAATTATTTAAATAAATTTTTCTACAAAAAGTATCAACTACTTAGTACAAGTATAGTACCATTATGTTATCACTGAAATGTTACTGCACCAATAAAGCTTAATTTTTTGAAAACAAAACATTCCTTGGCATTGTCTATTTATAGCATTCCTTTAAGTAGCAGCACCTGCTTGACCACAGGAAGTTAATACCTTTTACTGATAAAGGATTGTCAGCTGCTTTCACATCAAGTTAACCTTTTCACAGGTCCATCCTTAATTTTACTAGACTTCCAGTCAATGACTTATTAATCAAAGGTCTTTGTCACTTGAAACAAATTACTGAGGTATCTTTTAGAGAGAAAAATATTAACTGTAGGAAATACTTTTTCAAAGATTGTGTGTGTGTGTGTGTGTGTGTGTGTGTGTGAGTGGACACTGAGGTCAACACCCAGCAAGGACTGTCCATTTCATATTAAAATAATCATCAGGGTGACAAGTGCATTTAAGCATGAAAGACTGTCACCAGTGGGTGTTGACCTCAATGTCCACTTTTGATGATTGCATTTAAGCATGAAACAGAATTATAAAAAAAAATTATGTATTTCATACTTTTTTAGTATTCATTGCCAAGTGGCTAACTCCAAATGAAAACAGAATTGTTCCTTTGTTATTATTACTTTGCAAAATTTTACAAGGCAGCCAGGAAGAGCTTTGCTTTGGCCAGCCAATAAGAGACTAGCATGAGAAAGAGCACAAAAACTGAACACCAGAACAGTTCATTTGATACACATGTTATTGTGCAGTATTAACAAAAGAAACAATCCCACTTTCACCCAGAGTTATCTAAAAAAAAGTATGAAATACATTTTTTTTTTTTTTAAAAACTAAGGTTCCCTAATAATTATGGCTGGTAGTGTACAGTCCATGATATTGAGCACTTATATATATATATATATATATATATATAAAAAGCATGTGGTGTAGATATAAAAGAATCCAAAGTAGTATCCCGTACATACAGTGGTAGTATAAATCTCTAAGAGAGCTCTAAATATATGTATATAAATACATATAAAGCAGATATAAGAAAAAATTTTGACAGACACGCTATCTCATGGTAAATCCGAAGTTCAGGCCCACTTCAGATGAACCCTCACCAGCCTCCGCCCCCACTGTACAGAAGATTTTACATGAATGAAAAATCACGTAAAATCTTCTGTACAATAAAGACAGAAGCTGATGATGGTTCACCTGAAATAGGCCTATACTTTTGATTTACCATGAAATAACGTGTCTGCCAAAATTTTTTCTTATATATCTCACACTGAAAACTTACGACAAAATATGCAATTGCTTTACACACAATTTTTATAAATATTCATATATAGAACATAACTGATCAGATGTTAAATTGAAGCCATATTAGAAAAAATAGAAGTACAAAAATAAGAAACAAAATTTGTAAATAAGGAGTTTACATTATTTCAAAGTTTTTCCTAAAAATGGTGTTAAATCATTAGCTGAAATGATATTTTACAAAATATGAATTATCAGAATTGTGTTACATTTTAAGAATATTTTAATGACTGCAATTAAGAATTTTCAACTTCTTTTACACTAAAAACAATTGAGACAAGTTTTGGTCAAAATTTGTGATTGATCTGTGCCACACATTTGAATGCATGCACATACTTTGATAGCCGAGTAAAAGCTTCACCAAACCAACTGTTGGCATGTGTATTTTTTTTTTTTCCGAAAGAGACAAGTTCAAAAAGCCACTTTTCATTTTTGACTGAAGAAATCATGTTTAGAGATGCCACCTTTTCATGAGTTATGTAAATAGCTTATTTTGTATCATCACTGCTCTTAAAATAAAGTCATCCCATAAAGAACAAAATATACTATTTTGGATATTAATAACTTGAAATTTTTTTTTTTTTTTTTAACTGTACTTTCAGCAAAATATATTCATATAAGGAATGTTACTGAAATTTTTGCTAAAATGCTTTATTGTATTTTCACTATTTTTCTCTCGTGCAATTTCCTTTAATCAGACATTGTTCATAATATTACATCCATTGATTTACACCCACCACACACTTAACTCCTTTAAGTACTTAATCATTTTTCATTACAGTTAGAACATGATTAGTAAAGTTTATTTAATAAATTTTCTTAGTATTCCTTCTCTAAGTAGACACTACTGTAGCTTACTATAGGGACGACCACAGAATTGCTATTAAAAATTAAAAATTCAGCCTACCATAACAAAACATGCTCCAAAAGTAATGAAAAGATAGTTTTATCATTAAAATCTTTGTGATTATTAAGAGGAAAAACCAAAGTATTTTTTTAACATTTTTTTTTTCTTAATTCCTTTTTGACTAAAAACTTGTACTAACCTCTAGCATAGCAAATTTCACTCTTTTTGTAGTGACAGACATTATTTTGAAAATTAAAAAAAATAATGATGTCAGATTTTAATGAAATTTCAGGACTTATTCACAAATGAATGAAATTACTTTGGAATTTTTTTATTAGAAAATCTCAGTAATTTCATTTTTCACAAGAGTTTCACCACATTACTTAGTTTAGTAAAACTTTGAGAAATTCAACATGATAAATTTTAGTGACTGTATTAGTTAAAAGCAGAAATTTTTGAATAATGTAAATCATTGATTTTTTTTTTTTTTTTTGCAAAATTGGACCACATCTTACTGAAATCTGTTCTGAGTCAAAAAACACAAAAAGTTAAGATATTTCATTAGAGATGAATAATACATATTAAAGACAATATTGTCTGAACAAAGACTTTTTGGTGAAAAATGAATTTTTTTACAAGATTTTTTTTTACAATTTTAAGTTGAATAATCTATAGTTTTTAAATCTTTTAAAATTCAATTTCAATGGTGTAACTCTAAGGAAATATTAAATAAAAACTATACTTACTAATCATATATTGTAAAGCTTATTACAATCTAATAACTTGAATATTTTTAAAAAGAAAATCAATAATTTTTCTAAGTATGCATGTGCATATATAATACTATCATTAAAAGGTCATGTATTTTAAGGGTTGTTCTCCCTTATGGGGGGGGGGGGGACCTTCATAAAATTTATTATCTGATAGCAATTCTGCATCACCATACTTGTCAACATGTTAGGAAGTTGATAAATCGATTGATATATATATATATTTTTTTTTTTAAATCATCTCACCCCAAGCAAGGCATTCCACTGCCACTATTGTGCATGGGGCTACATAGGGGAAGGTAAAGAGAAGGAGTGGTTAGACATAGGGAATGTCAGGAGGAAGTAGACAGATGAGTAAGGATACCTAGGATGAGGGTTGGGCAGATGGGAAGAGTGTTTGATACAATGGGAGCAGGTTAGTGTGTTAGGAGGTGTCTATTGACCTTACATTTAAACTCCTGGAGATTGTAGCGGGGAGTCGGGAAGTGCAAGGAAAGAAACTGTTGGAGTAGAAGTTACGGCTGCATTTTATCGGTTTCACTGTAAAAGGGTGGGATCTAGTTGCTAATCTAGTATCTCGTTCAAATTCGTATTTAGGGGGTACCAGTGATCTAAGTATATCGGAGCAGAAGCCGTGAAAGTATTTATAGAAGAGACACAGGGAAGCCACATCGCGCCGGTGGGAGAGAGACTGCAGGCGGTCTGCCAAGTCGGTATCTATCACATTACAGACCCTCCTCTGAACCTTATCGAGAAGCCCGAGGAGAACAGCAAGGGCACCCGACCAGATATGGCAGCAGTATTCAATGCACGGGCGGATGGTAGATTTATAAATGTGCAGGATAGATTTAGACGGAAAAAACTTCCGGGCCCTACAGAGAAAACCGACTTTCATAGCAGCAGATTTAGCAATGGATTCGATATAGTCATTCCATTTGAGGTCCGCTGAAAGTGTGAGACCAAAGAGGCGTAGTGTTTTACTCTCTAGGAGGCAAGCCTGGTCCATGCTAATGGGAGGTAGGTGAGATTGTCGATGATGGTTAATTGAGAGTAGCTTCGTTTTAGAAGCATTAAAATTTACTAGCCATTTCTTACCCCAGTCCAATATGGATTGGAGGTCTTTTACAATCTCGGCTGCGAGGTTAGCTTTGACGCCTACACCAGATTTTTGTAGGAACTGAGAGTAAACTGTGGTGTCATCGGCGTACAAACCTATTTGGGCTCTTATGGAATCAGGGAGATCATTAATGTATATCAGGAAGAGTGTAGGACCTAAGATGGAGCCTTGGGGGACACCTGCGTTTGTATGGTAGTTCTGGGAGGCATGTCCGTTTAATACCACCTTCATTGTGCGGTTAGAGAGGAATGACTGGATTAGTTCAAACAAATGTCCAGTTATACCATAGCTCCGCAGTTTACATAGAAGGCCAGCATGCCAAACTCTGTCAAACGCCTTAGATATATCCAATGCAATGGTTCGGGCTTCGCCATTCCTGTCGAGTGCCTGGTATATGTACTCAGTGATGGTCGTTAGCATATCAGCAGTAGACCTGGTGAAGCGGAAACTATATTGCTTGTCCGAGAGATGCTGAACCACCTCGGCGTTGATAATGGCTTCGAACACTTTGCCAAAGATCAGAAGAAGGCTGATAGGGCGGTAATTTGCAGGGTCCAAGGGTACTCCAGTGTTTTTAAATATAGGAACTACAGAGGAAGATTTCCAACAGGCAGGAAAGCAGGAAGCAGATAGGCAGAGGTTGTAGAGCTTAGAAAGGACAGAGGAGAGTCAGGGGCACATTTCTTTAAGACTATGGTTGGGATTCCGTCACCACCGCTCGCTTTGTGAGGGTCAAGTTTTAAGATTACCTTAGAGACAAGCGAAGGTGTAATGTGGACATCATTCAGTTGTGCCTCAGTTCTAGGTGAGAAGTCGGGTGTAAAAACTCCAGATGAGTCCAGACTCGAATTGTTCGAGAATCTGTGGGCAAAGCATTCAGCCTTATCTGCTGGTGAGGTGAGGACCTCAAATTTGTTGATTAGCGGGGGTATTGTGGACTTTCTCTTCTTAAGTACTCTTTTACAGAGTTGCCAGTAGTCTTTAGAGCCGAATTTAGAGCATGCTATGCGTTGCTTCATTCTGGCAGCAAACAACATCTTAGTTTCGTTAAGTATCTTTTTACACTTATTACGGGCTGAAGTGAAAAGGCGCCTATTTTGGTCTGACGCGTAGTTACGATAGAGTCGGAAGAAATGATTCCGGTGGGCAATGGCAGCCGAGCAAGCGGGTGAGAACCATGGAGACAAATGAGACGTAAGCTGGAATTTCTTAGCAGGGATGAAGGCATTGATGCAAGCCTTAACCCAGGAGGAGACCTCGGATGCACATTCTTCGATGGGAAGACTAAAGACGTTCCAAGGGATGTCACAGAGGAAGTATCGGAACGAATCCCAGTCTGCTCTTTGATAGCAGTAGGATATTCTACTTGTCTGGGTTTCATGGGTCAGGCGGGAGTGGAGTGAAATATTGACGGACACTAC
Source organism: Ascarosepion bandense (assembly GCA_037127315.1). Taxonomy (NCBI): domain Eukaryota; kingdom Metazoa; phylum Mollusca; class Cephalopoda; order Sepiida; family Sepiidae; genus Ascarosepion; species Ascarosepion bandense. The sequence continues at coordinate 3,064,500 of JBBBDQ010001116.1, forward strand.
AGTGTGGTGAGAGTTTCCGAGTGGGCAGAGTTGTCTGGTAGTGCAAGAGTCTGGGATGGAAGTGAAGCAGAGGTCTAGAAGTGAGTCCCTTCCGTTAGGGTTGTCAGAGAAACGCATGGGAAAGCCCACTACTTGCGTAAGGGATTGGGTGATTGAAAAGTTCATGGTGTGGACACCAGCAGGGTCAGTGACAGCGTTCTTCAGCCACTTGGTGTGGTGGGCATTAAAGTCACCAAACACGAATACATGGGCAGAGGGATGGAAAAAATGGCTTTGTCGATATTGTCAAAAATGATGTCAAGTAACGAACAGTCAGGGGAGAAAGAAGAGATAGCTAATCGAGCTGAGAAGTGAGAGGCGGAAGCACATGAAAGAATGATCTGGGGATTCAAAAGATGACACCCTAGCTAAGGGAAGGTGTTCGCTGACATAGACACCAAGCCCATGCATATGAACATTGGAGTCCTTCCTGAAGAGGGGAAGGTAGCCAGGAACGTAGAAATCAGATGAGGGGATAGAAGGGTTAAGATTAGTTTCACATAGGGCTAATATATCAGGTGAGTCATTATGGAGGAATGAATCTACGCTGAGGAAGTTGGTGCGGATGCCGCGTATGTTAGTGAAAGAGATGCAGACAGGTTTGGGCATTTTCAAATGAGCTGGTTTAGTTTTGCTATTATGTTTGCTTTTTTTCCATAGTGATTCAGTTAAGGAGTGGTCTTAGAATAGAATCAGTCGGTCAATCATTTGCAACTTGCGAAGGATGGAGACTGGCGCGGCCTACAACATAATGTGGCCTCGGGGTTGCCCACCGAACGTTCATGCAGGGACGCCCGTCCATGCGCGATATGGCACTACAAGAACCCCGGTATTATTAAACTGTTGATCAGAGCAGCCTACCAAAACGCTACGCAACAGTTCGGGCTCCTAACTACCAGTCGGAAGCAGCAACCAGGAAACTGCCAACCCGGTACCCTCAGAATGTAAAGACATTGCCACCATACTCCGTAACTGCAAAGAGCTTCCAGCTGAACTAACACTAAGTCCAAAGAAGGGGGATTAACCGGGAACCCCTTCCTAAACAAGAAACAAGGCGATCACCTCTAAACTCATTCAAAAAAAGTGGGTGGGGTGTGAGACCGGCGATAGTAGGAACTATCTACTCCAATTTAAAAAAAAAGAAAAAAAGAAAAAGTAACTGAGGTTTACAAAGTTTTAACTTTGTATAAATCAAAAATAACCTTGAATTGCAAAATAATTTACACAAACTAAGTGACAAAAAAAACAAAGACAAACAAAAAACGAAAAAAAAAAAATTTCCAAAAATTACAGAAAAACAGACTGAAAAATGGACTGAATCCCAGTTGACTTACCACAAGCAGCTAACACTGTAAAGTTGATTTAATTAAATTTCTGAAGACAAAAATAGAAATTAAACCATTTTTTACAGAATATAGTCGAGTTATACGGCTTGCATTCGCTGACCAACCGTTACGAATATATCAGAAAAAGAAGACCATGGTTAAATGCTTGTATACAAAGTTTTATGCTATAATTAAGTTTGAAATCAGATTAACTTTAAATTTGCTAATTTTCCTTCGATAACATTCAGAGATATTTTATTTTTGCAAAATTTTTAAAGTCAAGAATTAACTTTGTTTGCAAATGTGTCAAAATAGTTAATTTTATTGATTTTACTAAAGGTGGGAGATAGATTCTAATCAATATAATTTATTTGAAATACACCACAGAGTATTTTGGTTATGAGAACGAGCAAATTCTCAATCCTTCAGCTTTCAATTAAAGCTTCAAGAAAGCTTTTTCCTTTTTAAAAATTCATTTTAACCTTCCATATACTGAATTAGTGGTGGTACCTATTATAGTATCTCTTACTATATTAACCCTTTACATTTCACAAGATGTATAGAAACACTAAGTGTGATAAATTAATACTACCAGTTTTTAGTTGATATTCATTAATTAACAATTATTGTAACTATATTTATTATATAACTTTTTAGTTTCCGATTCATTAATAATTTCAAACTTGAATGTCAGAAGTATTCAACCTCAAAATAATCAACATTGAAAGGAACATGTGAACGAACAGACATACTACAATGTGAGAGGTGATAAAAGCAGACAATAACTAACTTTTTAGTAATCAAATATGCACACCACACACACAAGAAAAATAGCTTTTTAATAATCCTTATTCTAGCAATCTGTTTAATAGATATAAAAATCTTTTTGATAAGAGCAGCATTATTTTGATTATATATACTTTTCAAAAGTAATTAGTTTGTAACCTGTACAATAATGCAAATAAAAATAAAGAGGTGGTGTTGAAATGACAGTATGTGCACTGAATCCACACACAAGGAAAACAATTGCTTTTAGAAAGAAAATGTTCATGGTTCTCTGGATGCCAATCAATACAATTTGCTCTATACACGACTGAATGAATGCAGGTAAACACATTTTACTAGCTTTACTCAAACTTGAAGCCAGCTGAAACCCAATAGCTGAGTTTAGGATCCTGTTATTTTATCCAATCACACAGCAGCAAAAGCAAATGCACTTCCTGCTTGCCTTCACACCCTAAATCCATCAAGTTATTTTGAAGAACAGTTTAGTGCATTCTGGCAGGTGTCTATTTTTATAATAATGAATGCCCACCAGAATAGTTCACAAACATTGTAAACCTTCAAAGTCAATCCTGTCAGTCTAGGAAAAAAAAAAAAAAATGATGGGTTACAAAAATGCTCATCTCATGACATTCTAAATCAAAACGATATTGCAGTAAAAATAATAATGTCTGAAATGCAGAAATGAGGTTCAAGCTTTTCTAGGATAACAACAATCATAGTTTGCTGTGATTTTTCCTAATTCATGAGAAAAGAAATGTCCATTTGATTTAAAAAAAAAAAAAAAAAAAAATTTCCACTCATCAGTTACATAGTTATAAAAACCACAATTAAGAAAGAAATATCTTCAAAACAGTATGGAATTAATATAAATGCAGTCTATTCATCTTCTTACAAGACTACTGAAACTTTCTCTGGTTATAATGTTGTGTAAAAAAAATAGTGGATAACATTTTAACAGGAAGTATTATAAGAATTGGAAACCGAAATAAAGGAGTAAAAGAGGGAGCTACAAAGAGAACAAGAAGCAGCAGCTTTTCTTCTTACCCATTTACCTTCCATTCCTACAGAACATTTAAGACAAAAGATTCTTTGTACCTGGTTTATCAAAAGAACAAATATTTCTTGGTTTAAAAAAAAAATAGGGAGACAAGGTAATTTTGTTTTTAAATATTTTAAAATTTGGTAAATTGCATTCACAAAAACATAAGACAATCTAAACATTTTCTCATGAACAAACCTGTAAAAATAGTCTATGATTTGCAGCTGTAGAAGATTTAAATTACTGGCCATCAAATAAAAGATCTTGTTTCTGGTCTAAAGTCGTGTTAAAAATGTGAGGCAATTAAATTAAAAGCAATCAAATTAACAAGCAATCAATTTTATAGTAATTATATGCTTTTACATTTGGAGAAATATACCTACTCTGGTTACTATACTAACATTTCAGCCATTATACCCTCTGGACTTTTTCAAATGTTTGTACTGGGTAAATTTCTCAGAATTTTAAAGCAAACTTTTTATTCAATTCATAAGAATCTATTCCAGTCTATTCACCTTTGCATCACTTATTAGTTTCTTTTACTGAACTAGAATAAATAACATTCATGCAATACTCGATCCAGATATTGAACTCATAACTGCCAGTGAGTCAGGTATGTTTTAACACATTAGGCTATGTATATTTTGAATAAGTGGTAAAATGTTGAAGCCTTAAGTTTATTATCTGTACTCAAGTAATGAAATCTGAGTGTGTGTGTTTTTTTTTTGTTTTTTTTTTTTTAAATCAGACTGTCAGATAACAAAGAGATGAATGCTAGGTCAGCTGAGCTAATTTTTATATGCAACAATTCTTTCAGTTAATCTATCCCCCAGTGTTCTTCTCTAGTTTTCATTAAACAGAAGGAAATGACCATCCTTTTCCTTCCATATATGTAATTCCTAACTGTTAGGTGGTGAAATATCCCTGAAGGATTGAACAGCTTTTGAATACTGAAACTTTTCTAATGAACTTTTTATTTATGGTAGACAGACTGTGACAGATTTTTGCTTGTTGTCTAACTTCTCGCTCTGCTTGTAAAAGATCTTTTATGCTTGCCGAGTAACTTATTTTAAAGGGCATTTCTAACGCTGATAATCTCCTGTTGGTACGTAACAATGAGTTAAAATAAATAAAATAATATTTCATCAGAATAATTAATTTTAATCTATAGAATTAATATTAGTAAAACAAAATTATTTGCCAGTATTACACCAAATGGTTGATTCTATTTTTACAGCTTAACATCTTGTAGAATATTTAACAAAGCAAAAAATATTTTTTAGATCATAAGAATTTTTTGAGATAAGGATTAATGATACAAATCTTATTAATTCATAGTTGGTGGGAGAAGAGATGGATTCATGCCTTTTCCAAGGCTATTTGCACATAAGTGAACATAACAAAAGCAACTTAAATTGGAACTCAGTTCTCCAGATTTTCAATTTCATGTCATTGTCCATTACAGCCCAGACATCCAAGCTTATAGACCTAGTATTCCCAAGTGGTCACCCATCTAGGTACTGAACATTGCTTAATTTCAGAGCTTGTATGATAACAAGTCATCATTTAAACAACAATGAGAAATAAAAACTTCTCAAAACTTAATATATAAAACAATAACAGCTATAAAATATATTCAGAGAATTTTCATTTCCTATATATTTAATTTCATATATATCCTCTTCACTCAATAGTAAAATAAAAAAGTTAATCTGTTTAGGCCTATCACAGTGGCCGTTTCATAACCATTTTCTCATTTTAAAACTAATCTCCAGATCAACTGTGACTAATTTTCTCATTTCCTTAAGTTTTACAAATTTAAAAAAAATCAAACCAGATTTAGTTTTCAATCTAATATCTGATTTATTACAGTACCAATTCGTATATTCAACAATTACTAAAGTTATTCACTAAATTTCTTTCAAATTCTACCTTAAAACTATTTCCTAACTAAATATGAATAACATAGAATAAAAATAGCTTTGCATTAAATGGCTTTATGCTTCTACATCAAATAATCTAACTTTTTTTTTTTTTATAAATACTTAGCAATCAAAATGAATGTGGCATTTTATTCCCATAATGTAAAGACTTATTCATACACACACAAACACAACAGACTCATAAAATCTAACTAATAGAGCAATTAAATATAAATAACATTAAAGGGTAAAAATTCTCTTAACAATACTAAAACTAATAAATTGATTCAGCTTTTTACTCCTATGATAAAATATTTTAAAACTTAATATTCCCTTCATTATTCAGTTTGATAGACTCACTTCAATAAAAGTGTTATCTCTCTAAAGTGAAGAAGCATTTAAGATCACAAGGAATTCCTCTTGAAATTTATTATTTCAAAGAAAATATGGGCAATTGTTTTTATGAAAATTCTGAAAAAAAAAAATAAAAATAAAAATATTTTTAAAGTGGAAAAACTTTTCTGTAAATACTCAGAAATTAAATGTTTTTTCTTTCAATTAAAAAAAATAATCTTATACTGATTTACCATTCAGTCAGTTAAGTGCCATATGTGATATACACTTAGACGATCATGTTTCGAAAGAGACATGACTGACTGGGCAGAAGATTATCCCGCAGTAGGTTGCCATTGCTTTCTGCAGTAGACTGGTTGCCGACCAAGGCTATAGAACCCAATCTGTCCTATTATTTAACCCGTAACTGGAGGAAGAGACAGATTAATACCTTTCCCAAGGTTATTTGAGCGTAAGTGAATGCAAGGAATTCAAATGGAATTTACCATTACTCTTGAAAAATAATTAAGGCAAGAAAAATAAACATTACTATATAATAAATTGTTGCTGACTAAGACATTAACACTAGAAATTATTATCATAGGCAGACCACATACACAGGTTGTGCAGGTACTCCAGATATGTTAAGTGTGGAGTTGGAAGAAAATTTGCAAGCCAAGCACTCAATCTTGCCTACTGCGGATGTGGGGACCAAATTGGCTGATTAGAGAAGAAATCAAGGGTATGCTTTTGTTGAGCACACTTTCGCAAAGCTACCAACAGTCTTTGGAACCAAACTTGCAAGATGTTATACACTGCTTCATTCTATCAGTAAACAACAACTTAGCATCATTTAGGACAAGCTTGCATTCATTATGGGCAGAGACAAAAAAAATTCCTAATTATAGTCAGACGCGTCACTCCGGTAATGCCAGAAGAATGGTGGCTGAGCAAGCAGGAGAGAACCAAGGAGATAACTGAGATGTGACTCAGAATTCCCTGGCTGGGATAAAAGCATCAATGTCAGCTTTCATCCAGGAAGAGACCTCAGACACAGTCTTCAACAGGGAGACTAAAACTTTTGTTCCAAGAGATATCACAAAGAAAGTCATGGAACGAGTCCCAGTCTGCTCTTTGGTAGGAGGTTACTGGAAGAAGGTTCCTGGAAGAAATGGGAGCAAAAAAGAGACATCAACAGAAACCACAGCATGATCAGAGTTGCTAAGAGGGTAGAGCTGCATGGCATGGCAAGAGTCAGAGAGAGAAGTAAAGCAAAGATCAAGAAAGGTAAACATGTCCTTTAGGGTTACTGGGAAATGAATGGGAAAAATCAACCACTTGTGTGAGAAACTGAGTGATTGATAAGTTCAGGGTATGGACAACAGCAAGATCAGTGACAGTGTTTTTCAGCCACTTAACACAGTGGACATTGAAGTCACCAAATACAAATATATTAGTGACTGGGTGAGAGAAAATGGCCTTGTCTACATTCTCTGAAATATTATCTAGCATGGAACAGTCAGGAGAGGAAGGGAAGCAGTAGAGAAAGAAAAGATAGCTGAGTTTAGTAGAGAGAGACAGAGATACATGAATAGACTGAAGATTTAAGAGAAATCACTCTCTAGAGAGAGAGGTTTGCAGACATAAAATCTCAGGCCATGCATGTGGAGTCCTTGCTATATGTTTTATGAAGAGAGATGGTCTTAAAACACAAGCCATAGTAAATAATTATAACCTAGAAGATCTACAGATTTACTTTTTTAAAAAAAGCCTCAAAAGTGTCCAATTATACCTTAAACTAGTTTCATATCAAGTGTTAATAAGCTACATTAGGAGTCAATGATGTTATACACAAAAGAAATTAAAATAAAATGTGCATGGTTTTATAGTAAAGTAAATGTTTTCTGAGGTTTCAAAAGTCCTGATCACTATTTCAACAATTCTTTACAAATATTTTTCTTACTAATCATTGACAATAAACATTCCACAATTCTTTATAAACTGTTTTACTCTTACAGTTTTATTTGTACACTTATGTCATTTGAAAATTGTCGGGAGAGAAAAAAAAAAAATTGGCACTTGTAAAATGGTATTCATTACATGTAATACACAAAACACATGTGTCATAAATTTTATAAATTTTCTCAATAGAAAATCTGCTAATATTTTAGAAATTAATCTTTATCAACTATTTCTATAACAAATTCAAGATTGGTAAAAAATGTTTTAAAACAAGCCTTTATGCTTAACTTTGTAATGAAGATATATTATTTGATGTACAAACAAGATGCATTATTATATCTCTAGCACATTTTAGAATACAATTTACAACAATGCTTTGCGATTGTTTGAAACTCATGAAAATGGTGATGGATCTTTATTAACAAAACAAATAATGCTTGATAAATGATAAATTGGTCCCTGATAGTAATTATAGTAATATACTTGTTGTAATCTGTTTCACATTCTTCACTGCCACATTTTTGTCCTTGAGTCTCGCAGCTGAGTTATTAAAACGTATTCCTTGTCATCAGGTAATCCTCATTCTGCTACACACCTTGAGTGCTGGCTGCCTAATTCTCCCTAAAAATGAAATCTGCCCACTTTTATGTGCCCCTCAGTCAGTTATACAGATTTTTTTCATTCACATACAGACATTTAAATGACCGTGTATGGCCCATGCGATTTTGTGTCACCGTCATCGGGGAGATAGCGCAGGTCTACAACAGTAAATTGCATTGTGCAGTCAATCATTAAATTACTTTCAAACAATGAAGATGTTTGTTAAACTTTAGAAATAAAGATGAAACAAATGAGTCTGCAGAATTCACACAGAAAACTAAAAAAGAGCATCAGGAGAAGAGCTAAAGTGGTTTTGTTATAGACATCTTAAAGTAGTACTTCATAATTCTGAAGATGCGTAAGTCAAATCTTTACCAGAAATATCAAAATCACTTCTATTTATGTCCCAACAATCACATTTTCAACATAAGGAACATAAAACTTTTCTTTACAATTCAAATCTTTTAGGATATATACTTGTGGAGGAAAATATGTATAAAATAAAACTTGTTTGAGCTGAAAATATTGCAGGTACATGGAAGAAATTTTGAAATAAGCATGTTAATGACACTCATGGAAGAATGAATCATAAAAAATATAAAATTATCCCCACTGCTGATCTACCACACCCAACATGGTTTGTTGGAGTAGATAGGCTAAACTATCGCCCGGTTCACACTCCACCCACATCTATTGAACAGGTGAAGAGACTCATCCCTTGTTTCCTGTTTAGGATGCGGTTTCCGGTTTTCTCTTTTCTAATCTTCTCACTCTGATGTAGCCCCCTGCACATCAGTGGCGTTTTCGCCTTGCTTGGGGTGATATGATTAAAAAAAAGTTTGATCATGAAAAAAAAAAAAAAGTCTGCCACTAATTTGTGGCCCAAGATTCAAATATTTATCATCAGAAATAAATTGACACATGTTGACAAAAGAAAGAACAACCAGGAACAGGTATCCACAGAAAGCAAAATTTATTCAAATGAACAAATGAACTGTCTAATATTAACAAAAACAGAAACTTAACAGATGTTAAAAGACTTTCTACCAATCCTGATTCTCTTAACTTAAATGTGAACTTTCAACTGTTCTGCCATCAAAAGTTCTGCCTTTCACAATTTCACAAGTTCTTTATTATCCCAGTCAATGTTGCCTTTTTTAATTTTGTACTTAAAGCTGCTCATTTGCTTCAGTGTGTTTAACCAATAAAAGATGTCAACTGTCAATTACATTTACTCTATTAACATGTTTGAACTTCTTACTACAGAGGATCTCAATTAGATGCATTCAGTCTGAAACCTTCAAAAAGTTTTCTCTTCAGATTGATCACAGGTTTATTGTATTCAGCTAGTTGTTGGCCCATCTTGTGAAGGCGTTGCTCTGAATAAACATTCCACTGTGCATTTAATAAAATTTTCTTTAGTAATTGTTATTTCCTCATCACAAGCCTTATTTTGATTTTACCCATTCTGTTCTAACTGAAACATTATCTGGTATTCCTTCAGATTTACAATGCACTCAGTACTCTATCAGATGCATGTTGTACCTGTCCTCTCTTTCAAAGCCTGTCAACTCCACACCAGATTGAAGGACAAGCAAACAGGAGGGCTTTAGAGTGGCACAAAGTACTCCCATGTTATTGACCTCTTCCTCTTGATTGCAAGGATGTAAAACGAACGAGTGACTAAGTGATCAAGTCACAAAGGATGGAAGGAAAGAACAGATGAACTCGCTCATCCAGCCACAACAATCAAGATGATAATCAGCAGTAGTAAAGTAGAGATCAAATCTTGTATCAATTATTTAACAAACTCTCTGGATTCCATTATTAATTCAACTAAATTAGTAAATATAGCTTTTGTCTTTACCATCTGTATTGTTCAATTTAGCACTTCATTGGTGGAGGGGATAAATATGCAACTTCACATCTAATAGAAAAGTATTCGTCTATACTTCTGTGAGGCAGTAGTATTTACATTATAACTGTTGCTCTCATCTTTATTACTATGTTTATAAAGTTTCGGCCATTACACACTTTGGCATTCTTCAGGTGATGGAATTTTTAACCACACCCTTTATTTCACAGAAAAAATTACCCCAGTGATTGAAATAAAGGGCTGTTTGAAATTCCTAACACCCAAAGAAGGCCAGAGCGTACAATGACAGAAATGTAAACATGGCAATAAAGATGAGGACAACAGTCCGAACAATGTAAATAATGTAATTGTAAAATACTTTTCTTGTTTAAGTCAGATGTTTCTTTATGAAAGGAATGTTCTTGTAGAACAATTCAAAATTTGGGGACATATCAATGACAAAATATAAAGTTGATTCTACTTTGATATACTGACATAATATTTTCCAAGAATTCCTATTGAAAATAATTTCTTTGTTGGAGGAAAAGATTAAAAAACATTCATCATCCAGTAAAAATACAGTACTGAAGAATTTTTTAGAATTTTAAAGAGTCCCTTTCAAAATAGGTTTTTATTTTTTAATTCTTGACAGAATGCCTTTTCTTTTGGTTGTGAATGCTTGTACATGTACCAAATTAACATTTGCACCCAGTAACATCAAATACTTACAAAATATGTATCAGAAACATCAAACATATGTGTTTATAATAATTGCAGCTAGTCATGTTCAATCAAAAAGTTGGGCTAACTGCTGTCAGTCATCTTCACAGGTAGAATGAAATGCTGCCATTTCATCAAAAGAAAAGCTCCAACATTAACTTCATATGTTAAAAAGATCTAAACATCACTCAATAGTTGGCAAGTTCAGGATTGATACAACTCATAAGGAGAGCTATTATTTATTACTAGTCTTCTGCTCTATCAAATGAGCCACCATGTAAATGGGACCCATAATCTAATCGACTTTTATAAATAAGATTCACTCAATGTGGAACTTATGAATATATCCAGTCACTACTGTGGTTGAATGATTACTACTGTTAAACACTCTGTAATTGTAATAGAAATAATAAAAAATAAATAAACAGAGTCAAAAATCCAACCTTTGCCTTGCAACAATTTTTTTTTGGGGGGGGGGGTACATTAGTGATTACCAGGATCAAAAATCATACTTTCTCAATGCTCAAAAAAAAAAAAAAAAAAAAAAAAAAATCTATTAGTAAACAAAAGCAACAGCTTTCATTCACTGAGCAATTTTTCTGATAGCCACCATGCCAAACAGGGAGGAAATAAAATTAGCAAAGCTGATACTCATAGCAGCACATTTCGTGCTAACAATTTTTGGTCATTTTTTTTTTTCGAGAGAGACTATGCACAAAACAAACTCTTTTTCAGGGTAGATGATTTTCTCTTTTGATACAGTAATATTAAGATATGTTCTCTTTTCTCTATCAAAAGTTCCTATTAACTACTGGTGCCAACCATATTGTACTTAACGCCTCCTGCCATGCTCTATTTCGACAAAAGCAAGATCAGACCAATAACAGAAAAGTATCAACATATCTGATAAATTCTCACTTGCCATAAATTTTTAAATCAATTCATCTAAGGAAGGTGATAATACCACTAAGACACAAGAGGCTACTGGGATGGAAGGGAATGAGAAGACTTTAAAAGAAACTGGAAACTCAATCCGAAACAAGAGAAACTTCTACTACTGTTCAAAAGACCAGTGAGCAGTATCAACCAGGTGATAGGCAAACTTTTCTACTATTATATGTAGTTATTTTTTTCTTTTATTAATTAAACAAATTATTTCACTTTAGAGAAATACAAACTTCAGTTTAATATATGCTACTTCTAGACAGTTTATGATTTAAAATGTGACCCCAATCCTTTGACATCAATTAAGTATTTTAGATGTACAAATCAGTCACTCATTTTTATTAATAAGTACAAGAGGAAGTGAGATTCCCATGTTCTCAACTTCAAAATGTTTTTAACATTCTTCGAATGGTGCTAAATAGGCTTGTCATTGCCAAATATGCAATCATATAAACACATTTCTACTGAATCCATGAAGCCAATCACTGATATAGTGTTTAATATAGAAAAGTCAACATTCAGCAAAGACATGAACAATGAGGTAATTATTGAGATATTAGAACAAACACATAACCTGCAATTATAAAGTTTATCCAAAATAAAGCCTTTAATTAAAAAACAAAACAGAACCTTAAATTTATAATTTTCATGTCTGATTTCAGATTTGAAAAAGACAAAATGACTTTAAGGTGTGCATTTATTTTCACTGTTGGAATATCCATTTTTACCCAAGACCATTTTCTAAAAATAGAAGGCTAAATTTACAAGTCTAATGACTAATAAAAATATACCTATATGGTACAGTAAGAGTGTTTCACGTGTAAAAAAAAATAAAAAAATAAAATAAACTTAAAATGCAATTCATTACAAAATATAATCTTTCAGTATGTGAACAACTGAGTAGTTTATTTTTATTCACATACATTAGAGCATTAATGCTTGTGCTAACAAAAATATTAGCATTGAAATGAACTAAGTCTACTTTTATTCTAACAAAGACTGCCCATTACAAACATTTTGGTTAAATGTAACAATATACATTTCATCTCCAAGGGTTTTTTTTAATGGATAGTGACAGAATTAAATATATCAAGTTCAAAATGATCTGGTTTTTAATAAAATTGAATTTATTCATCCCCAAAGAGGATTTAATATCTAAAAAGAAAATTTGCAGCACTCTTCTTCCCACTTTGTTTTTTTTTCTTATATTTTCATTTATTTAATTAAAATCAAATATTATCTGAAAATATTCGTATTATAAAGAAACACTGAAGATAAAATGACATTTTAAAATTATATCTTAAGATAATTTAAAAATTTTTTTTTAAATATAAAAATATACAAAATCAACTCAGAACTAGACCGTAACTTCGAAGCCAGAAATATCAAATATCTGACAATGGATAAAAAGCAAAAAGCTGGAATTAGACCAGGAAAATCAAGTTTAATTAGATTCTTGATTCAATTAATCTTGATAAGACTATCGATTAGTCTTTATTAGACTGGATGGTTTTTTGAAGTGATGGACAAATTTGTAACAAGATTGCTGAGGCCAAATAAAAGAAAAAGAAGAAAATTTAGGGGAACAAAATTAAACCTAATTTTAAATAATATACTAAAAGTTCAGATTTATACTTTTTTTTAATGTTTTCCAATTCTTTCTCTGTGTGTCATGTTCCTTCAGCACTTCACAATTTGTTTTCTTTTAGCTCTTAGCAACATTTGGTTTTTCATTTTCACTATCCCTCTCATCCACTGTTCTGTCAACCATTTAGACAAGTTCATTACATACATGAACTCTGGCATTTTTTGTCTTCTATATCTTGTGAAGATTAAATTCCCCAAGTCCTCTTCATTATGTGTTCCAAAAATTTCAATTATCTCTTTCTGATTCTAAGTTTCAGTGTCCTTTTTGTTTCCATTTTCCTTTCCAAGACTCTCATTGCTGACATACAGTCCATACTATTCTCAGCATCCTTCTGTAGAATCACATCTGTTACTTCAGACTTAATCTGTGCAGAAATTGTCCAGCCACTGTTTACTACCATGTATGTGAATCAATTTACACATCATTTCAGCATTTTTTGCTTTCGTTTTCCTGTTTCTTAATGCTCCGTTTAGCTTTCGGAAGGCATCTACCTTCAAATTTTGGTGTCACATTTTCTATCATCTGTCAAAACACTTCCAACATATTTAAATTTTTTTTACCTGCTTAATTTTGACATAATGATTGATTGTGTTTAATGGCCTATCAACCTCCAAAGGGTCATTTAAGGCCAAAAGGTGTTTTTGCTTTCAGAGTTGTTTGTCTTCAAGCTTTCAAAGTTGGTTGTTTTCGACCTTTCTTTTAAGAAAAAAAAAAAAAAATTTTTTTTTAAAGAGGGTAATGAGCAGTGGTGAATAGTTAGTGTTTTGGTTTTTTTTTTGTATGGAAGGTATTTAGATTTTCGTATATAGTCTAATTTCTTTTAGAAATTGGAATATTTTGCTTGGGTTGACGTTGTTAAATAGATCTTTTAAATCGTTTGATCTGTAATATTTGATCGAATGAAGTAGAAGTCATAGCAGCTAATCAAAAAGTGTTTCACTGTGAAGGGTTCCTGGCATGCAGGGCATATCGGGGGTTCTTTGTTTTTCAGTAGGTATGAATGGGTAATCTGGGTATGTCCTATTCTTAGTCTAGTTAGTGTAACTTCCTCCTTTCTTATTTTACGGTAGCCTTGATACCATTCGCCGACGGTAGGTTGGAGCTTATTGTTTGGGCTATTATTCCATGTTTCTTGCCATTTAGTTCTGATAAATTTGTGGATTGTTGGTTTGAAGTTGGAGTGGGGGATCTTGACATCAGATACGTTTTGATGTAATGATTTTTTTGCTGCTGAATCAGCCCTCTCATTGCCATGAATGCCAGTATGACTTGGTATCCAGCAGAGTTTAATGATTTTGTTTTTGGAGAGCTGGTTAAATCTATATAGAAGTTTGATGATAAGTGGATCGGTTGATTCTTTGTTTCTTAGAGAAGTAAGAGTAGATTTAGAATCTGTGAAGATGATAAACTTCTTGAGTTGATTTGTTGAGATAATGTCAAGGGCTAAGTTGATGGCTAGAATTTCAGCACTATAAATCGAGGCTTTATTTGGAATTCGTTCTAGTAATTCCGTGTTATTGAGGATGGCAGCGCATCCTACTCTGTCTTCCTTTTTAGATCCATCGGTATATATTCGGATGTAATTGGGGAAGTTATCTATAATAGAGAGAGTTTCTTCTTGAAAGGTGGCTAGATTTGTTTTTGCTTTAGAGTATCTGGTTAGGTCCAAATTGACATAATGAATTTGTAGCTTGTATCTTTGTTCTTACTTCTGACAACCATACATTCTATCTTCTTACAATCATCATTTAGCTTTTGCTTTCAGTTTTCCTTTATGATATTATCTAGGATTTCCTAGTTTCCTTTCTGTGTCTGCAATCAAGTGTCACCAGCATCTCTTATGTTGTTAAAACTGTGGCCACCAACAATAAATCCTGGTAAGACCTCTAGTTCTCAGGATTACCTTGATATGGAGTAAAAACAAAACCAGTGAGACAAAACATGCTTGTTTCACACCCATTTTTATATATTTTCCATTTGTAAACGAGTTATTAAGCGACCTAGGTTTCTACTATGAGTGGTGTCTTCAGGTGATTATTGCAAATTACCTGAAGACACCACTCATGGTAGATACTTAGGTCGCATAATAACTCATTTACAAATGGAAAATATTAAAAAGTTCTACAATATAATTGTATCGAACACGTTTTAATACAAATGTGCACTGGTCTAATTTTATTATGACCAAAAACTAAGTAATTAAACAATTATATATAATACAGGTTTCATTGAATAATATAGACAAGTTCTGTCTACTTATTTTGTGTAAGATCCTTTCGTATAATCTGATTAGCTTGATAGTGTTGTCATGAAAAGGCGACAAGAAATCACAGTAATTGTCGATTTTTTTTATCAGGTCTGAGCTTTCAGCTTACATAAGCCATTATCAAAGGACGAACATTTAATATACAGTGAACATAGAACATTTAAATTATTAACAGAGTGGAGTTATACAAAGAAAATTAAACAAGTCCATTTTTTTGCGTCGCACATGGCCACAGGCCAATAAGGAATGGTGGTAGTGGGTTTTTGGTCAAGTGAGAGTATAGTGGCACGAGGGGATTGGTCAGGGAACTGCTACTACTATGGGTGTAGGGGGTAAGTATAATAACTATGACCTCTCCCGTTGATTATAGGCATTGAAGTGTGTTAGTGGAGGTGCCGAAATTTATTTTATTTAGGCTAGGTTTAAACTGTTTGATATAGATAGCTTCTAGAATTTTAAGTTTTCATTTATTATTTTCTTGTCTAAGTATATATGTATTTTCAACAAGTGTTTTCCTGAGAAGTGTGTGTTGATAGCCATGGTGTTTTAAATGTCGGAATATGTTAGAATTTTCATTTCAGTGTAATGTAAGCATCCGCGAAAGCGAGTTCGTAGTATGTCCAATGTAGGTATTATTTAGTTTGTTAGAGATACATTCTCGAAAGGGGCATTTGAATTGATGCACTACATTGTTTTTTTGCAAATCGCTAACGGTGGGGGAGGAGTCGTTGCGGACGATTGAGATGGATGTTGTGGATTTAGCGTAATAGATGATAAATTTAATTTTTTTGTTGGGGTCTGTTGGAGAGATATTAGTGTTTACGAGAGATATATATATATATATATATAGCTCTCAGTAAATGTTCTGGATTATTATAATATCTTTCTCAAATAGACCAAGTTTTTCTAGCAGCACAAATAGTGATGCCCTACCTTATCAAATGCTTTTGTCTAGTCTATGAGATATAGATATACATGCTTTTGCATTTGTACTGTTCACTCTTATGTCATTCTGATCATAAATATCGCTTTTTTATCCAGTGTCTTTAATAAAAAACACTGTTCTGATGCTATTTTCAGTCTAATTCTCCAAGCAAACGATAAGCTTAGTTATGTGGCTCATTAAGCTGATTTTGATAGAACTCTCATTCATTTACACCTGGTTTCTTAGGGCTACAAAGATGAATCTACTAAAGTCACCACTGTTGTATATTTATTATTCCAATAATCTTGTTAATCCACAAATCATCTAAGGCTGAGAGCATCACTGTTGCAATCCCATCTGCTGCTGCTGCTACTTTGTTAATCTTTTCTTGTCCTGATCTTAATATTTCAGTTCCTTCCATGCTATTTTTGCATTATAACTTTCCCTTCTCTTTTGTCAGGAAAGAGTTCTCTAATTTTTCGATAATGAGCATCCCCACTTTCAATGTTATATATCCTGTTAAAGAGCATGTATTTTGTCTCATTAGTTTTTATTCATACCTGCCATATCTATGATGCTCATTCTATCACTGCATATTTTCGTTAAGTCATTCATCTTTGGCCTGCTTGCTTTTGTTTCTCTTTAATATTCTATATTCTGTACCATCTTTTGGCATTACTTGCTGTCTTTTCATAATCTCAAGAATTTTATTTTCTTTATCTCTCTTTCTTTAGGATGATCTCATCTACATCATGAAAAATTTTAAATATTTTATAGCAGTTATGTAAGTACACAATTTTTTAGATTTTTGACATTTTTAAAACTTTAAAAATCCCAAATTCTTTCCCTACCAACTTTCTATATTTAAGTATCAGATTTTTTTTTTTTTCAACTATTTGACATTAAACTTATATATTCAAATCAAAAATTTTCCATATCAAACTTAAAAGCCAAGTTTCTTAAGTATCTTAACTGAATAAAAAAATTATACAATTTTATTAGTGATAAAATTGTGACAAGCAGGATAGTGTCAATATTAACTTTAGTATCATGCTGCATTACAAACCTGATTTTTATAGATTAAAACTTAATAGACACTAACATTTCAACAGTTATTTTTTCTGATTCTTACATACACAAAAAAAAAAATAAAAAATAAAATAAAATTTAGACAGATAATGAAACAATGAAGATAATACAAGCTTAATTAGAAAAGGATTTAAAATAATTGTTTAAAAAGGCAGAAGCCGCGACTTGCATACCAAATAAATCTAAAATAATTGCTGCATTATTCTTGTTATTAAAATAATTAGCTAACGATGAGGATCACATTGTAGATCGTGAGAGAAATACATACTCAGTGTTTAGAACAGAAAGATAAATATCAGTGATGCAAAAAAAAAAAAATTCCTTCTTTAACTTTAGATTAACATTGTGGCTAGTTGGTGACATAGGCATATAAGGAGGAAAAGCTTAAATGATGTTGCAGTTGATCTTTTTCATGTATTAACACAGGACCAGTGAGTGAGACAAAAGTGTTCTCTACCAGACTCCCTTCCCAAAATCTGACTAAATTGACCAAATATCAAATATTTTTGTTTTTGGTGCAGAATAGTGTGTACCATCATGGTCAAGCAAAAAAATTTTCAGTACTTTCCAGCTCACATTTTTTTTTTTTTTTTTTCAATTGGAGTAGATAGGCTAAACTATCGTCCGGTTCACACTCCACCCACATCTATTGAACAGGTGAAGAGACTCATCCCTTGTTTCCTGTTTAGGATGCGGTTTCCGGTTTTCTCTTTTCTAATCTTCTCACTCTGATGTAGCCCCCTGCACATCAGTGGCGTTTTCGCCTTGCTTTGGGTGATATGATTTTTTAAAAAATAAAAAAAATAAAAAAAAATAAAAAAAATAAATAATTTTCAGTCATATCATACAGTTTGTTATTAGAAGTGATTAAAATTGAAGAGACAAAATTAAAGCATAATAATTCATAAAATTACTGCTTATCTAGTCTCATCAAAATATTTTAATACCATTCCTGATAATTCATTCCATTAAGTTGTGAAATAATATTATAATATAAATATAACAGACACAAAGCAATATAATTTAATCCATTGTACTAAATGATAGAAGTATTAAAATATTTCATCCTTTATTGAAAGAGGTTTTGTTATCAAAACTTACTCTCACAAATTTAAAGATTTAAATGTTATTTCAGAGGAGATAAGATTTGGAAAAAAAATCTTGCTTGGTTATTTAGTATTTACATAATGTGTCAATGTTCAAAAAAAATAAAAAAAAAAAAATACACAGTAAGATCTGAGAAAAATCTAATTTGGAGAGAAATCAAATTGTATAAGACCACTTTCAGAATTAAAGAATTCCTCGCCATCTTGAACATACTTAGCATTTTTTTTTTAATCATTTCACCCCAAGCAAGGCATTCCACTGCCACTATTGCGCAAGGGGTTATATAGGGAAAGGTAAAGAGAAAGAGTGGTTAGATATAGGAAATGTCGGAAGGAGGGTGATAGATGGGTAAGGATACCGAGGCTTGGGTAGATGGGAAGAGTGGATACGAGTTAGTATCCATTACGAAAGAATGGATACGAGTTAGTGTGTTAAGAGGTGTCTATTGACCTTACATTTAAACTCCTGGAGATTGTAGCTGTCGAGGAAGCAATCATGTGGAAGGGAATTCCACAGTCAAGAAGTGCGAGAAAAGAAGCTGTTGGAGTAGAAATTGCGGTTACATTTTATCGGTTTCACTGTAAAAGGGTGGGACCTAGTTGCTAATCTAGTATCTCATGCAAATTCATACCCAGGAGGCACCAGTAATCTCAGTTCATCGGAGCAGAAGCCGTAAAAGTATTTATAGAAGAAACACAGGGAAGCCATGTCATGCCGGCGAGAGAGAGAGACTGCAGCTGGTCTGCCAAGTCGGTATCGATCACATTACAGACTCTCCGTTGTATTTCGTCAAGAACCCCGACGAAATGTCTCATTTATGCTATTAGTCTGTCTCTATGAGGTACAATTTGGTATAAAGTCAACAAGTCAATCTCAATATGCAGATAACCAGAAATTAAAACATTACAAACTTCATTAGATGTGTAATCATTTATTAAACAAATAAAAATAATATACTAATAAATGATTTTCTTTCCCAAGTGAAATTTAATGAAAATTTCTCAATTTGTATGTTATATGAAATTGATCTTGTAAAAAGACTATTCATTCAGTCAGTAAAGTGCCATGCGCGATACACGCTTTGGGCGATCATGTCTCAAAAGAGACACGACTGACTGGGCAGAAGATTATCCTGCAGTAGGTTGCCATTACTTTCTGTGGTAGACTGGTTGCCGACCAAGGCTATAGAACCCAATCTGTCCTATTATTTAACCCATAACTGGAGGGAAGAGACGGATTAATACCTTTCCCAAGGGTATTTGCACGTAAGTGAATGCAAGGAATTCAACTGGAATTCGAACTCGGTTCCCTGATTTCTCGTTCTGAGCCGATATCCACTGCGCCACATCGCACATCCTATTACAAGGATAAAATACTAAATAGAAGGCAAATGTTCAAGAACTACTTTAAATTTCAGTTCCAAATATAGTTTCTGTATTTGATATTATATTGATACTTGTCAAAATTCAAATCCTATGATATACTTAGTAGATAGACTTAACTATCGCCCGGTTCACACTCCACCCATGTCTATTGAACAGGTGAAGAGGCTCATCCCTTGTTTCCTGTTTAGGATGCGGTTTCCGGTTTTCTCTTTTCTAATCTTCTCACTCTTATGTAGCCCCCTGCACATCAGTGGCGTTACCACCTTGCTTGGGGTGACATGATTAAAAAAAAAAAAATAAATATATACTTATCTCGTGAAAGTAACCATTTTGAAGAAAACCTTATGCATAAAATAGATAAGATTCTTCTAATGAATACCTGAACTGCCATCAAATTTTCACACTACCATTGTAAATTAATCAGATGTTGCCAACAAATATACTTTCAATACAAATCAGTTATACTTCAACAGAAAATAATTTTTACATGACCTATTGAGAAAGCAATTTCTGGTTTAATAATAATCAATAATTTGTTCAGTCAAACATTTTCATATTTATTGATTACATAACTCTTTAACTAGTGAATTGCCTAAGCATTTTCAGGACTATAAATAACTGATGCCCAGTCACTAATATCACAAAAACAATAGTCGATGTTTGCCTTTCCTAACTCACTTATCCGACAGACATTAAAAGATAAAGTCGATAATGTTTTAATACATCCTCCCCTCACCTATCGCTTCCTACAGTTTACTGTATTTAGGAACCAAGTTTTACAAAGTGTGCTTGATTTAATAAGGGGGAAGGGTTGTCTTTTGGTTTTATCCTTTCCTTTCAAACATAACGAGGAGGATGCAGTGCAGTTATTTCAAAAAGCCAAATTTTACAAATTAGGATATGAAAAAATTTTTATTTTATTTTCTTGTTTTAATAACATTTGTATCGTGTTACATTTTTTTCACTAAGTATAAAATGAAGCAAAAAAACAGAATTCTATAATGAAAACTGGAAAAAATATTCTATACTGAAAACAGAATTAAAGAAAATTAAAAATGAAAAATCAGTTCCTCCACAATGCTTGAAGAGATTTCTACCTTAGTTTCTTTATGCCAAAGAAAGTAAAAACTAAATCTTCAGTGTTAATCAATGAAAACAAATTCAGTGTTATTACTTTTATATTATACTTAATTTAATGAGACTCATCAGATGCATTATTCAACCATTTTTTTAATAAAGTCAAGAGAATGTCATAGCTTGACAAAAAAACAAAGTACTCAACTTTTAATACAAAATTTTCAATCAGTTACATTTGATATTTACAAGTGGAAAAGCATTTGATGGGAAGAGAAACTCCATATAACTTTGCTACACATATACTTATAATTTTATGCAATATATACAGAAACAGATTCAATAGGCAGAAAGAGACTCAAGTATCAAAAATAAGATTCTAAATTCTAATCACATTTCTAAGCACTTACTATATGAAACTGCCATATAAAAAAAAGGGGGTTTTGAAATATATATATATATATATATATATATATATATATATATATACACATACATACATACACACACACACACACACACACATAGGTAGATAGATAACTTACTTTATAGTATTTTCAATCAAAAATGATTATGGAAGTTTTAATGTATAAATTCCCACTAAATCATGTGTATATAAGAAATTTACATTTTTAAATCATTTATTACTCATCCCAGACTTTTTCTGTACCTATTCCTTAAATAGTATATTTTTTAAAAGTACACCAACAACTAAATATTTCTATTTAATGTACTTGGGATTTTTTAGTTGGAGTAAAGTGAGATTTTTTTAATGGACTTCAGTCAGTTAAGTGCCATACATGATACACGTTTGGGTTATCATGTCTCTTTAAAGACATGACTGAGTGGGCAAAAGATTTTCCCACACTAGGTTGCCATTACTTTCTGTAGTAGACTAATTGCCAACCTAGGCTATATAACCAAATCTGTCCTGCTATTTGACTCTATAGCTAGAAGGAGAAGCGCCGGATCCATACCTTTCTCAAGGGTATTTGCGCATATGTGATTGCAACGAATTCAGTGGGAATTCAAACTCTGCTCTGATTTCTCGTTCCGAGCCAATATCGACTGCATCACAGCTAACATTATCTGGACTTACATTTCTTGAAAGCACCAGCCAAGAACAATATTATTTTTGGCAATAAATTAGATTAGTGACAACATATTATAATTCTAAATCAGATACATATATAGAGATATACCACAACACACAGTTGAAAGTATTAAGTGATAATTTGGTTTACCTCTAAACTAACATTTTCCTCTGGCCATAGACTCAATGCAGCATTAAAAATGTAAGCCTATATTTATATGATAAATATATCTAATGACCGAGAGTATATGTAAAAAATGACATGGTGACACTGCTTCAATTGACTTAGATAAAGAACCTAGTAATCTCCCTGCAAGCAAACATAGCGGCCAGTCATGCGGTCTTGTTTGATGAATGCTGGCCAGCTGTGCAAAGTTCAAGTTCTTCGTTACGGAAGAGGGGAATAAATAAAAAAAAAAAAATAAATAAAAAAGTCTCTTTTCTATTCTATCTCTATGGAAATCAAATTTCACAAATTTTAACTGCACACTGAACCTCCTCCTACTACATACACACTAATAATGAAACTCTTCAGCAACTAACAATGTTCCAGCATTAATTTCTTCTCTATTCACATCCCAAGCTATAGGTTAAACAGAATAGCTCACCAGCCTAAGATTAGCAGCCATTCTAAGGGAAAGACAACTCTGAATTAAAAACGTCAGAGAAAGCAACAAATCACTTCACAGATGAAGTAGAAAAGTAACCAGTGCAAAGTAATGATTACTTCCATCCTAAAGAACATATGGGGCATTAAAAAAGTTTAACTCCATAATTTTCACAAACTATTTAGACAAATGTTTCTACATATATAATACCAGCAATACATGCTACATTCTCAGAGATATTAATTTTCTAGTTTCCCAAAGGCAATCCCTTTTGCTGAATAAGTTCTTGTTAAACCTGTTTAATTCTTTTTTTAGTTTATTTTAGCAGTAATACCAAAATCACCTTGTTCTTTTTGCCTTTTCTTTCTCTACATCACAGCTTTGCTCTCACTATTTAATTCATCAGTAACTAACAGCCTGATACTGACTGGTGACATTTCCATCAACAAGGTTTAGCTTTAACATAGGTACAGCATTTAATTTCCCTCTATATCCTACAAGTAATGACCAACATGGCCTTTCTTCCTCCACAAAATCATTGACTGCTATCAACCAGCCTATGGCCACTAATATGTATATATATGATATATAAAAACTGTTGTACAGCAACCCATCTTTCATTAAATACAACTGACAAGAAAAGCTTAATTCATTTTTATTAAGTTTTTCCAGCATCCTCATATTTGTATATTTTGTTGGAATTAAGGAATATAAAAATTGTTCCACTTCTATAGCCATTTTCAAAGGTATTTATGCCTCTGGTAGTGTTATTTACTTTATTTATATATATATATATATATATATATATACACACACACACACACTCTCTGACTGACACCAAATCGGTAGAGTTTTGATCCCAGCCAGAAGCAAGTGGATGTGTCTAGCCACACTGATAAACTGTGATACAGCAAAACAGGGTTGTATGTGGATGACTAATTCTCTCTAAAGAATAAAATTTTAAAACAGTTTCCACTTCCGCGATATATGCGTGACTCTTCAGAAATTAATTGAGTTCTTTCGGTGACTGGCGTGTGTATACATTGCCTATATACAACACGTTAAATTTCCCTTCTGATCCCATGCACCTATGGCTTAGGGGGTAGCGACTCCAACTGACACCAAATCGGTCGAATTTCAATCCTGGCTAGAAGCAAATGGATATGTCTAGCCACACTGATGAGCTGTGATACAGCGAAACAGGCTTGTATGCAGATAAAAAAAAATATATATATATATATATAAGAAAAATTAAGGCAGACACGTTATTTCATGAAATAACGTGTCTGCCTTAAATTTTTTTATATTTGCTCTATATATATATATATATATATATATATGTCATCCACAGACAGATGTTTCGCTGTATCACAGCTCATCAGTATTTGATCTTCAGTGATTTCATTATGCCACTCTGGTATTACTTATATATATATATATATATATTAGGTACCACAACTTTTTAGCTAAAAAAACATCATAGTATGATGAAAAAAAAAAGGCCCCGAACTTAAAAACAAAGTTTCATTGTCAAAATGTTTGCTATTAAGAAAAAAGAACAAATAACATTTTTTTTTTCAAACCTTTCTAACACGTTCAAAATTTTGGTTAAAAATTTTGTTTTTTTTTGTTTTTTATGTCAGCATTAGACCAGAGCTGACTAAAGGAATTTTAGCATCTTTGTTCAGACATTCTTGCAAAAATCAAATACTTATCAGATTTTATTTAAACTTTCAAGACTTATTCATCAATGAATTAATTTTTTTTTAAATTATTTAAAAAAAATTTTTTTTTTAAACACACAAGTCTGTAACCACTCTCCAACTTAATTTCATGAAATTTCTAGGAATCAAATTTTGTCCACAAGCTTTGGTTTTATTAGTTAAATGCATTTTTTTTTTTCATTTTCAAACAGTTGCCACTTTCCAAAAATCTGCTCCAAATAGTAAAATAAATAAACCCAATAAAGCTATGACAGTATTTACTTAGATCAATTTTTAATCTTGTTTATAAATATACTAGCAGTATAGCCGGGTGTTGCTCGGGTGAAATGAAAGCTTTAAAATTAATCCATCTTCCTTGAGCTCAGACTCAGCCTAAAGAATATTTGTGTGAAGTTTGGTGAGAATCGGATAAAAATTGTGGATTTGTATAAAGGACATACAGACAGATAAACAGACACACACACAAACATCTTGCCTTTTTTATATATATATGTATATATATATATATATATATATATATATATATATATTTATTTAAAAAAAAAAAAAAAAAAAAAAATCGATTTTCTGCACTATTGTAAGAACTGCAACCTTGAAACTTCTGAATATCGTTTCTTATGTCTTTGTCTATGACTGTATCAAATTTGATTAAAATCGGACCACTCCTTCTATAACCCGATTTTTTTTTATTATCTATTTTCGATATTTATCGAGGGTACCCCCGACACAAAATCTAGCTAAGAACATTCGCAGACGCTTATAGTACAACTATATAAATTTTCAAGAAAATCGGTTCAGCTGTTTCGGAGTCTATCGGTAACAAATACACAAACACACACAGACAAAGTTCCATTCATAAATAAGTTTATTATAGTTTGAAGAAAATCTTTTTGATGACTAATGAATTTTTAGAATTTTCTTTTTAGTTATAATAATTATAATAATTTATAAAATTTCAAAAATCTCTTACAAATTCTTTAAAACTTTGTTGAGTTAAATTAGTAGATATATTTGCTTAAGTGAAAACTGAAAAGCTTAATACAAATCAACATAAAGCAAGCTTTTTAAAAATAAGCTTCTTTTATGTGTAGACATATCAATTTTGAAAGTATAGATGACTATATACAACATTATCAGAAAATGGGATCAACAACTATAGTAAATTGAAAGTCAACATTCCTAAAATGTTGATTACTGGGAATATTTCCAACATTTGTAAGCTGCACACTGGACCCCACCCCATACACACATACATATACATTAATAATGAAAATTGACTGGGTACTTAAAAATTATATCAGAAAGCATTCACTCATTTTCTTAAATTATGTTTTAACAGTCTATAGATCAGCAATAAGTATCTTTAGTGCTTGTCAAGTATTTGATGGGTGTTGAAAGATACATAAAAAAAAATCAATCACTGTTTTTAACAACTATTTTTCTGCCTTTTTTTTTTTTTTATAAACTTAAATTTGTTTTAAATCATTTTAACTATACTTAAAATCAGCTAAGATTCCTCAAATAAACTTTTAGAAAAGTATTTTTTTTAGAAGATTTTTTAATAAAGAAAATTACATTGCAATGAAAGAGTTAAAAAGGGGAGTTAATCAGCTATTTTAGAAAAATAAAAAAATTCCAATCAATATAATTTCTGTTTGAAAAATACACTGCAGAGTATTTTGCTTACTGAAAATAGTAAATTTAATCTTTTAGCTTTCAATTAAAACTAAAATTAAAGCTTCAAGAAAGATTTTTCATTCATAAAAATTAGGTACTGCAAAGAAAGAAAAAAAAAAAGGAGAGAGAGATACCTAATATATATATGATAGTATTGTCACGTTTGTAACTCGAACCTGGTCTTCAAGGACAAATTCTTTCGGACACCGTTTTTGTTTACCTTTTACCTCTCGTCTCACTGCAAGATCTTTCTTGTTAACTGTTTTTTATTCTATTTTATTTTGTTTTCCCTTCTTTCATTCTTGTGCTTTCTAGCATAGACTATGCTTTCTTTTGTCTTAATTCCTGTCCTTAACAAGCCCTACCGTTTTTATCCACTCTCGGCAATGTGATGATGCCACATGAGTAGAGTTGCCTTTTGGCGGGATCTTCAGATTCTTCCTGTTGGTCCCTGTATCCACACACGTGTCGCTTCTCCACCATTTCATATAACTTTGGTATGTTATTTCATTCTTCTTAGCCCTTCCATCTCCTTGTATTGTAAATGCATTATTGTGGCACAACGAATAGTTGTTGCCTCTTTATCTGTGTTGCTCATTCTTTCTAGCCTCAAAATAGATATTTTAGGAAAGAAATAAAGGACCTTTTTGTCCAGAATTTGCTCAGCCGCTTCGTCATGCCTTTACCATATCCATGTTGTAATTGCCTATTCCTTGATATAAATGCTGAACTGCCTTTCCAAATTTGTTGCTTTGTTAAATTTGGATTAAAACCCCTGCCTCGCAGTTCTTAACGCCTTTACCGGTATATCAGACCACCTCATGGCGGCTGGTAAGAGTGGTTAGCCTTTCCTTTTCTTCTTTGTTCTCGCTTGCTCCCTTCCCTGTATCTAGCCTTTCCTTTTCTTTTATTTCTGTCTTCATCGTTGCAGTGGACTCATCTTTGTTTTGTTCATTTTTCTTTCAGATTTTTTACCTAATTTGAGGAATAAAATCTTTCGTTTTTCAATGAAATTCATCTGTGTGTTCTTGCAAATTTGAGTTTAAACTGGCTGTCTAAAGCAAGATGCTTTTCGGCATTTTGTCCAGGGCAGCACAGTAAAAAATCAAATGTTATTTGCACGTGACGTGAAGGCTTCCTTGATGCAGTAAGACCAGCTTCCCCTCCCATGGCTCCTTGTGGATTTCCCTACCAGACCGTCGCCGGCAATTAATGTGACAGCTTTCAATCTCTTAACAACCCATCACAGACCAGTACTCTTGGTCAACTCTTTTCTGCAACAGGTCCCAATACACATCCACAAATGCCATGGAGTGAAAATATTGATACTTTAATTTTAGACATCTTATGAGTCCCAGAAATCATTCTGGATGTCATAAGTACTACATACTGGGCAATCATGTCTTGAAAGAGACATGACTGACTGGGAAGAGGCTTTTCTTGCAGCAGGTTGCCATTTCTGCAGTAAACTGGTTGCTGATCAAGGCTACAGAACCCAATCTGTCCTGCTATTTAACCTATAGCTAGAGAGAGAAGGGATGGATTTATACCTTTGGTAAGGGTATTTGTGCTTAAGTGTAAAAAAAAAAAAAGGATGATATCATAAAAATGTGTTATGGGAACATTGGATATTACAAAGAAAAATAAACAAAAAGGAATTGAAAACATTGGTAAGATCAGAACAAGAAAAAAATCTTTTTAATATCCCCAAAAAATTTAAGAAAAATGAAAAAGTACATCAAGATACATGAATTAACTCGAAAGCTTGTCTAGCAAATGTGAACAGAGAGAAACAAGGCAGAATATTTAAGAAGATTGACTAAAGACATAAAATTAATACTTAAATAAACTTCACAAAGAAACATTTAATTTGGGTTAATCAGTATATGAAAACTGATCCCCAATCTTCTGTGATGAACGTAAAGCTACACTGGACACACTTGATGGTTAGGCAAGAAGTTAGGTCCTTCATACAAATAGTCAACCAACAAGGGAGAGGTAGAGTAATATTTCAAGCTTATATTGTTGATAATAAAATTAACAGTACTTTTAAAGTTGTTGATTCAAGATAGATGCAGAAAATTATTTCAGTTCTCATATGTTTTTTTTTTCATCAAGTGATACAGTTCATAATCAAGCTAAAGACTATATTCATGAAGGATAATACTCTGCTAAGTTAACTATTACCCACCTTTCTAAAATAAATAAAAAAAGACTCCAAATTAATGGTTTCTCCATATTGTAATTCAGTAGAGCACTTGTGGTTTATCATTCAAATACTTATATAAGAAAATGAAAAACAATAGTCAAGCAAAAAAAAAAGAAATCTGAAAAGCAATTACACCTGTTGCAAGTCATGTTAAAATTAAAATAGAAAAGGTAAGAAATCAATGGTATAAAAACTAATCAAAGTTATTGAATAGCAAGCAATGTACATTAACCTATTAACGTATAGAGAATATTGTGCTAATCATGTTTCTATGGTCTATATTTTTGGGGTCTATTTACAAAATAAATTTATATTGCACTTTGTTTGCATAATAAAACTTGACACACCCAAAACAAGTTGCTAATATTCTCTCAGTATGTGTCTGGAATTAATACAAATGTTAAAATAGAAACTTGTAGGATGTAAAATAACCCACAGGCAGAGCAATCAGTTAGTGTAACAATTATGGTAGGATTAGTATGTGTGTGTGTATGAATTCATCTTATATTTTAAAAATAAATCATTTTGACCATTTATTTTAACATATCACCTGAAGAACAATATTG
Organism: Ascarosepion bandense; assembly: GCA_037127315.1. NCBI lineage: Eukaryota > Metazoa > Mollusca > Cephalopoda > Sepiida > Sepiidae > Ascarosepion > Ascarosepion bandense. The sequence continues at coordinate 3,093,397 of JBBBDQ010001116.1, forward strand.
TGTAGTGAAAAATTTTTGTGTAATAACATTATGCTTTTATGAACCATTGTAATAACAAAATTACAATATGTATGTAATATATATTGTAATTTCCTTTGTCTTCAAAAAAAAAAAAAAAAAAAAAAAAAATGAAATCATTAAATATATGAATAGCAACAAGCTTTTGAACCAGGGGCATGAAACCACAGTAAACTGCAAGCACATTAAAAGAACTAACCTTACAATCATGCTAAAAAATACTACAAAAGCCAGAGCTAGGACCCCCTAAAAATGATACACCTTTATTGGACTACCAACACTCCTACATACACCACAAACTGATTTAATTTATAAAAAAAAAAAAATTAAAAATTCTATAGAAAAAAATTGATTTCCTAAATTCTAAATTTAGGTTAAATATACAAAATTAGATTAATCATAAAAACCGTGCTTAAATACATACATTAAATTTTACCTTAAATACAAACATTGAATCTTTCCTCCTACATAAAATTTTACCTATTACACACCTATTACCTACTTACCTTAAATTTTTTATGTTAAATTTTACCTCTTACATTAAATCTTACCACAAACTGTGATCTAATTAAAATTTAATAGAAAAAAAAATCAATTTCCTAAATCAAAAATTAAGGTTAAATATACAAAATTAGATTAATTATAAAAACTCTGCTTAAATACAAAAATATTCTGCACAAAATAAGTCCAATCCCATTCCTCCCCACACCTTATACCTCCCTACTCTGCTCTTCTAAGAAATCCAAAAGATATAGTCTAGTCACAAGATAATAAAAACTTACATTCTAACTGCTAATGTTAAATCTGTCTAGATAACTCAAAGACACTCATTAATCAACTATATTCACTACCCACACCACTTTCTTCAAAATGGACAACCCACAAGACTTATTTCCTTATCACTAACCCCCATCAACATCCCACACACAACTCACCAAATATAAGAAAAGAGGCTTTCCATTCCTGTCCACACCACCTGAGGAGACATTGTAGTTTCAATGTCGAAACAAATAAAAAAATTTTTACATGTTCTAAAATATAATTTATAATAAATATTCTTAACTCTATATATTATATATTGAGCACTGTTTTAAATTAATGTTTTGGATGTTGTAAAAAATTCTTTTCTTCGTTCCTTATTCACTTGGATATATCATTTAACTTGAGGTGTATACAAATAAATTGAAATATTAAAAAAAATAAAAATAAAAAGAGAGAGGGAGTGAGGAAAGAAGGGAGAGAAAGAAAAGGTACTCCTTTATTAGTACATTTATTTCACAGGTTATTAAGTTCATATTGAATTCTGTCTAGATTTATGCTACATATTGAATATACTTTTCAAATATTTTAATAGCTCAAAATAGAAGTTGGTTGTTGCTTATTTAAAATCTTATCAGAATTTAATCTAGAATATAATTTTAGCCCATTTATAGTAAACAATATTAGTATTTCATACAAGACAATGAAATGCAATAGTGTATGTGATAATACTCAATTAAATGAAAGTTTTTATTTTGCTCCTTTTTAATTAAGTATTTGTTTTTCTCCTACAACTCTAAAGATTTATACTTATGCTATTGCCATTATTCTAATTTCATTGTGACAGGTCTCTTTCTGTCCCACTGTGGCACTTAGTAAGGTTTGTCTTTTGCTATATATCTTAATCCCTGTTTTAACCAATTACACAAGCTCATTAAATAAATTATTTACTTCTTTCCTCTTTCACTTGCCTTCAATGTCCTGTGAGTGTCAAATTCACTAAGCACTCTTTCCTCATATCCCCTAGACATTTCAGTAGTCTCTGATTATAAATATGTCCTTTTTGTTTCTACAATCCTTAAAATTTCCTTGTTTTTGTGTTGATTACCTCAAGTCTCTTCCTCTGGGAGGAGACTGTCTAGCATTCAGTATCATCAAGGAGGATTGATATTATGTAACACTTCAGTACTCTTATTCATTTTTCTTTGTTATTATAACTAGCACTTATATTGCCTATTACACCTGGCTCTCTGGTCAAACAGTATCGTCTTGACAGACGGCGACAAGAACACACACACATATTTAACTTATATATTTTATTCTTCATCAGTAATGGCTGTATGAAGTAAAAGGGTAGATAGAATCACAACATGCAAGAGTTGTCGAAGTCATTAGCCAGGTGAGTGTTCTCTTTTCTCTGTGTCCTCTTCTGTTTTCAGCCAGAAACCCCAGGCTTATATAACCCAAAATTCCTCCACATTTGTCCTTTTCAGGTTGTTGCTTAACTGATATCATCTATGCCCATATACATCTGTCAATCATTTTTGTCAGCTACCATCTTTCAAGCCAGTTGTCGCCTGTGCTTTCTGCCTTTGATGTCAATCATATCTTTGTCAGCTATTGCCTCTATTTGTCTTTGATGGCTGTGGATGTTGTCACCACAACCCCCAGCCAGAATATATTTATCAATCATATTGCTGCCAGCCAAGATAATATATTACTTAAACCTTTCTTAAAATTAGATTATTTTTCTTTTTAAGACAAAAAGAAAAAAATTAAGTTGGTTATGTCTGATGTTCTAATGTCTATTACTTCTGTATAAATAAAACTTTCGTTTATAGAAAACTGACAATTGAAATTTAAGCTTTTCAGTTTATATCAGCCTGGACATTTGTTTCCACACAAACACAAAAAGTCATCAGCAAAATCTTAGTTTTCTTTTCAAAGTAATTTCCAAAGCTTTTCATATTCCAATCATATAAAGAATTAAAAACATAAAACAACTGATGTTATTTGATCCAAGGAATGGCATAAAAAGATTGTAAATTAAACAATTTAAGCATTTAGTCAAAGTTCTAAAATTATCTGGAAAGACAATTATTTCTTTCATTTCCAATAAATGAGTGTCATTTTTAACTTTTCATTAACCAATCCTTTTCATTAAGATCTGGAAATAGTAAAAAAAAAAAATTATAAAATATAGACAGTGTCCTATTCCATGAATTAACAACACTGAAATATTGTACATGTATAATCTTCATATTTTGGTATCATAAAAAAAACACACACACACAAACAAAATCAAGAAGTCACGCGGTGCTACTTCTGCTTGTGACAGATTACAAACTCATGCAACTTTTTCTTTTTAAGTCATTGTAAGTTTTGCAGGTTGATACAGCCTTGTGATTGTTCAGTCAACTGAAAAAGACGTAATTTCATCAAGACAATTTTTTTGATAGAAGCTCTTTAATCTTGTTTGGCAATCTGCTCATTAGTTGAGGACTTGTGACTATATACTAACTTAACCATGAACAGTTTTATCTAACTAATTTTACTCACAAAGTATGGACCAACTCATTGTATGATTTGCAGGCACTTCCCAATTGAGCTGCACACTGGTATCATCTGACCCACAGGCTGATATTATCAACTGGTCACTTCTTTATAAATTGAGCATGAATGAGATTCAAATTAGGGTCCCGTAGTCAAAATGTTAACACCTGTAAACATTCAGCCACATGCCCAAAAAATATTTCATTGAAAACATGTTACCAATGGGATGAAAGAAAGATTTTTGCCTATCACCAAAAAAGAGAGAGTGAAAGAAAGAGGAATAACAAAAAGTATTTAAAATGAAAGTAAAGTCTAAGTATCACATCAAAATTTTCTCATTAAAGAATTGTGCAAATCCTGCAACTCTGTGGTAGACTGGAGTAAGAAATAGCTTGTAAACTTTAATGCTTCTAAAATAAAGCTGCTATCTGTCAACCACCACAGGTATTCCATCCTACCCACCATCAGCATGGACCAAGCAAGTCTCCCTGAAAGCAATACACTGCATCTCCTCAGTCTCACACTCTTCCGACCAAGTGGAATCATTACGTTGAATCAATAACTAAATCGGCTGCTAGGAAGGTTGAGATACTGTGTTGGGCCATGAAGTTTTTCCCACCTGAGTCCATATTGCACATATACAAATGAACCATTCGACTGAGCATTGAATACTGTTGTCGTATCTGGTAGGGCGCCCCTGCTATTCATCTCAGGGTTCTCGACAGGCTCCAGGGGAGAATCTGTAATGTGATTGGTCTCGACCTGGCAGCTCAGCTACTTTCTCACCGGTGAGATGTGGCTTCCCTCTGTCTATTCTATAAATATTTTCATGGCTTCTGCTCTGATGAACTTAGCTCACTGATGCCCCCTCCACAAGAATTTACTCGAGAAACCAGACTGGCAACAAGGTACTACCCTTTTACAGTTAAATCAACCAAATGCAGCTGCCATTTCTACTCCAGCAGTTTCCCTTCTTGCACTTCCTGCCTGTGGAATTCTCTTCTATATACTTGCTTCCCTGATAGCTACAATCTCTAAGAATTTAAATGCCATGTCAATTCCTATCTCTTATCCACTTGACTCCAGTCCTCCCCTCATCCTTTCCCCATTACCCAGTCTATCTTGTTCTTTTTTCCTTTCTCACTCTACCCTCGCAACTGTCATCACACCAATATTCCCATACTTCTCTTGCCCTTTCTCCGACACCCCTCTGTAACCGGTTAATCTTTCTCTTCACTCTCCTCCTGCCTAAACTTTCACTCTTATGTAACCCCTTGCTAACCAGTGGCCTTGCTTGGGGTGAAGTGATTTTTTAAAAAAATTTAAAAAAACAATAAAAAAAATAAAAAAATTCATATATCATGATTTTTTATTCATTTTAGATTTCTTCACTTTATTCAATGCAAATTTTTAATTTTGTTTTATTTTTTATAAGCGTTTCACCCCGAGCAAGGCATGTCACTGCCACTACTGCGCAGGGAGCTACGTAGAGTGGAGAAAGGATGATTAAATATAGGAAATGTCAGAGGGTGGGTGATAGGCAGGTAAGGATACCGAGAATGAGTGTTCTGAGAATAGTTGGGAGTTAGTGTGGTAGGAGGTGTCTATTGACCCTACATTTAAACACCTGGAGATTGTAACTGTCGGGAAAGCAGACTTGTGGAAGGGAGTTCCACAGGCGGGAAGCGCGAGAAAAGAAGCTGTTGGAGTATAATTTACGGTTACATCTTATTTGTTTAACTGTAAAAGGGTGGGACCTAGTTGCTAATCTAGTATCTCGTGCAAATTCGTGCTTAGGCGGCACTAGTGATCTAAGCTCATCGGAGCAGAAGCCATGAAAGTACTTGTAGAAGAGGCACAGGGAAGCCACATCACGCCGGTGAGAGAGCAGCTGCAGCCGGTCTGCCAAGTCAGTATCAACCACGTTACAGATCCTCCTTTGTATTTTGTCAAGAAGCCCAAGGAGAGCAGCAGGGGCACCCAACCAGATATGGCAGCAATATTCAATACACGGGCGGATGGTAGATTTGTATATGTGCAGGATAGATTCAGGTGGGAAAAATTTCCGGGCCCTGCACAGGGAGCCGACTTTCATAGCAGCAGATTTGGCAATGTATTCAATATAGTCATTCCATGTCCGCTGAGAGTGTAAGGCCAAGGAGGCGTAGTATTTTACTCTCTGGGAGGCTAGCCTGTCCCATGATAATGGGAGGTAGATGCGATTGTCTACGGTGGTTAGTTGATAACAGCTTTGTTTTAGAGGCATTGAAATTTACCAACCATTTCCTACCCCAGACCACTACGGATTGGAGGTCCCTTTCAAGTATGGCAGCGAGGTTCACTTTGTCGTCCAGACCTGGTTTCTGATCGATGCGAGAGTAGATTGTTGTGTCATTGGCATACATGCCAACTTGGGATCTAATGGTGTCGGGGAGATCATTAATGTAGATCAGAAAGAGTGTGGGACCTAGGACGGAACCTTGAGGGACGCCCGCGTTTGTATGGTAGTTTAGGGAGTCATGCCCATTACCACCTTCAATGTGCGGTTAGAGAGGAAAGACTGGATGAGGTCAAACAGATGTCCAGTTATCCCATAGCTCCGCAGTTTGCACAAGATGCCAGCATGCCAGACCCTGTCGAATGCTTTGGAGATATCCAAGGCAACGGTTTGGGCTTCACCATTCTTGTCGAGTGCCTGGTATATGTATTCGGTAATGGTCGTTAGCATATCAGCAGTAGACCTGGTGAAGCGAAACACATACTGTTTGTCAGAGAGAAGCCCATTGGCCATAAGATGCTGAATCACCTCAGCGTTGATAATGGCTTCGAAAACTTTGCCAAAGATTGGAAGGAGACTAATAGGACGGTAATTGGCAGGGTCTGAGGGTTCGCCAGAATTCTTAAATATAGGAACTACGCAGGAGGACTTCCAACAGGCAGGAAAGCAGGAAGCAGATAGGCAGAGGTTATAGAGTTTAGAGAGGACAGAGGAAAGTTCAGGGGCACATTTCTTCAGTACTATGACTGGGATTCCGTCACCGCCGCTCACTTTGTGTGGGTCAAGTTGTGCAATTATCTTGGCGACCAGCGAGGGCGTAATGTGGACGTTATTTAGTTGAGCCTTAGTTCTGGGTGGGAAGTCTGGTGTAGGTATTCCTAGCGAGTCCAGTGTCGAATTGGTTGAGAATCTACGGGCAAAGCATTCAGCCTTGTCGGCTGGGGAGGTGAGAACTTCAAATTCATTGAATAGTGGGGGTATTGAAGTCTTGTTCCTGCTGAGCACGCTTTTGCAGAGACGCCAGTAATCTTTGGAGCCAAACATAGAGGATGCTATGCGTTGCCTAATTCTGGTAGCAAACGCCCTCTTGGCTTCGTTCAGTACTTTTTTACACTTGTTCCGTGCTGAGGTGAAAAGGCGCCTGTTTTGGTTCGACGAGCAGCTTCGATAGAGCCAGAAGAAATGGTTCCGATGGGCAATGGCGGCCGAGCAAGCGGGTGACAACCAGGGGGACGAATTTGGTTTTAGTTGGAATTTCCTGGCCGGAATAAAAGCATTGATGCCAGCCTTAACCCAAGAGGAGACTTCGGAAGCAGAGTCTTCGACAGGAAGATTGAAGACGTTGTTCCAGGGGACATCGCAGAGGAATTCCCTGAACGAGTCCCAGTCGGCTCTTTGGTAGCAGTATGATATTCTGCTGGTCTGGTTTTCTTGGGTAGAGTTAGTGTGGATTGATATGTTTACGGAGACTACGGCGTGGTCAGAGTTTCCGAGGGGGCAGAGTTGCCTGGTAGTGCAGGGGATTATGAATTTGGAGTGAATTCTTATATATAAAATAAATTGGGGCTTCTAAGAGTCTGGATTCTGTTTTTGTTCCATTCATAGACCACATATTATGCGATTGTAAATTAAGTGGTCTTGTAAAAGCCAATTAGATATAAATAGTCTAAATGTATTAATGATTCACTGAATGTTAAGAAAAAGGTTTGTGGTATTTGAAGAAATAAAATACCTAAAGATAACTGTTACCAAATTGCATAAAAGAATAAAAGGATAAAAAATACAAAATATATTCAGATTGTCTAAAATATAAAGTTCTGAATAACATTTACTTTATTTACATTTATTTTAAATAAGAACTAGATGACATATCGTTAGACATGGTAGAATGCAAATAATGTACTCGCACATGATTAAATAAAGCCTTCAGTTTGAAATTCTCTGAAAGTTACTTGAATCAAGAAGCACCTGATAAAAACCAGAAGGCACAGCAGCTGAAATAACAAAGATGAAGACAATAATCCAAGTGAAAATAACATAAATAACAATAATTCCTCGTCCCAAAAATTCAGAATAATAATCAAAAAAAGATTTCATTCATTATTTTAAATCAACAACTTTTTTTTTCAGATGAACTTCATGTGACAGTGAAATTTGATTAAGAAACTTTGAATATTAGGTTAGAATGTGCTAATCAAACAATAACTATCCAGAAAATATAAAGAGTGATCAGACTAGATGTGGCTCTTCTAATCGATAAACATATTTCCCCCAAAGAGCACTAAAATGTTCCTTTGTAGCTAAGGAGTTGCAGAAATGAAACAGTCTATGTAAACAGGAGAGAAGACAAACACTCCAACAACTCAAACAATGTTTACCTTTCAATGGCAAATTTTTTGTTAATGAAAACAGTAAGATTGGTGATGGGTTTACTGTTATTTACATAAAAAAAAAAATAACGCCAAATATGTTTCATTAATAAAAGAAATCAATAGGTTTCATGGTTTACATTTATTTTCTTAAAAAACCTCAACCATCATACCAATCCCAACTGCCCACTACATTTATGTATTGACTACTCCAAACAGGACAGCTTTCATTTAGAAAAGTAATAGTAACCAAAAGAGAAAAAGAAAAGTAAACATGAAATAAAAACAATATAAATTCTTTCATAAAGCCTACATTTATGTAAATTCAAGTGACTTCAAATACCTTTCCATAAGACAACTCCATACATTTTCCATATTAGAACCTTGTCAACAGTGTATAGTTGACACTAGAAAGACACTTGAATATTATGCTGACATCATATTCTCTTACTACACCCAAGTGCAAATTAAAAAAAAAAAAAAAAAAAAAAATCACACTTGTGCATTTTGCAACTCGTAGGTTTTGTCAGTTAATATATTTACTTGCTCATGGAATTGTTTACAAGACATGCCTTAATGGTAATGTTTAATCAAGAAATAAACTTTTCAATTATCAGGTTCATCAAGCCAATGGCATACAAAAATGACTCATCAACAGTAATGTGAATCAAGTATTGGGTAATCACAAAAGTTTGTTTTAAAAAGATCACCTGAGACCCAAACACACTTCTTTATGTACTTATGTCAGCTGCACTAACAATAATTCATTTTAACTCTAAGTATTCTGACAAGGTGTTTTCTAAAATGTCATTGCATGAAAAAAATATTTGATCCTCAGATAACTTTCTTTTAAAGAAAAGTGCTACATACATGAATCTGAGAGAACTGGTGTATATCAGTTACAAAGGAATTGATACTATCAAAGTTTCACAAAATATTCCAGAATGTACCTTGTTTTTCTCTGAATACTCTAGCTATAGCAGAGCTAATCAACCTCATAAACAGCTCTTAACTAATTATAGTATTACATGGAAAAATGTGCACATGAAAAGTAATATTAAGATTATCTTAAACCTGGAAAAAAACAGGATAAGATATTAAACCTAGAAAAGTAAAGAACAAGATATTCTAGAGAAGTAAAAAATAAGAAATTTTTAAAATATTGCATTCAAATTTAATTTTTAGCTGCAATATATTTTTTACTTCACTAAAATATCTAGTCCTTTACTTTTCCAGGTTTAATATAATCTTAATGTTACTTTTTCCTCATCCTGTAATTCATGATTTTCTCAGACATTGCTATTAATTTGATATAAATTTAATACTAAAAACCGCATTAAAAAATATTAAAAGAAAAAATTTATATGCAATTGATTAAAAAAAAATTTTTTAAATTTATTATTTATAACTAATTCTGATAAAATGATAACTGATAAGCAAAGTTTGATTGACAAAAATGTTAAGATATCAGAATTTAAATGTTGAAAACCACATGCCAAAATATTAAACAAAAAAGTTATAAAGAATAAAATTTATTATTAGAAGTGTTAGTCACTCACTTATGTACTTAGTCTCCCTTTTCAGACTTCACATATTTTGATGTAACTTTTTTTTTCTATTAAACCAAAATTAAAAAATTGTATTTCAAAATGTAGCTAAAGAGGTGTCCTATCTAACCCTGTAAACTGAAATTTGGTTGAGAACTGAATCAGTGGTAAAGCTTGAAAGCTGCCTAGACTCACTCAATGTTGGACTTTAGAATAACATTTTTGTTTTGAAACTAACTTTTTTTTCAACAGAGTGCATATTAGAAATAAATACAACACTTATAGAGAACAGAAAGAAAATTCTTTGATGATTTTTTTTCTTTTTTCCATAAATTACTAAAATATTTCATCGTTTTTCAGTTCAGCAAAATAATTATGTTATATTATGTCCAGAATGATTCAAGATTTCAGCTATGGATCTGACAATTCTTCAGCTAAATTCATTTTCAATCTTTCCAACTGTTTGTATACCTACTTGTATATAGGAATGGAATTTCCTATCCTCTTAATATACAGACACTATTAGAATAGAGGAGAGTGATTATACTGACTAGCAAGCTACTAGCAGTGTGCGAGTCTTGTACTTGTTGATATACTATTATTCCCAACCTCCATAGTAACTTTTTTTTTTTTTTACAACACCAACATACAGCTCATTTGCCTGTGAAAAAAAAGAATGTTCACTTGCTGCATCATTTTTATCCTCATTTAAATCACTTGAACTGCTGTTGTCATTTCTTATAACTTCTTTGATAACATAGTTATAATCGTCATAGTTTGAAAAAATTGTCTGTCTTAAACTTTAACAGATTCCTCCTTAATATGTCTTGAATTATGAGAGCAAATTCAAAAGAAGAACATCTCATTTCACAATAGACAGGAGCATCACACAATGTTACAAAGTAAATGGTCTTATAAATAAGTTTATATGTGGTAAAGATGGCAAAATATTTCAGCTTAAATGTGTTTATGACAGTGAAGAACTTTAAAAATGTAAACATTTTTTAAAATGCAAAAATTTATTTATATCAGTTTAATAACAGGTTTTTGATTGGCACATTTTGTGCATGAAGATTAAATAAAAATAAAAGATATTGTTTATATTCACTTTATTGAACATATTTTTAATCTATTTTTTGCTCTTTCAAGCAACTTCATAATACCTTTGATTTGAGATTTTCAACAAGAAAATTTATTTCCAGCAACTAAAATTTTACTTTCCTTAAGGACAAGTGTTGTGGTACTATGGATGACTGGTTTATTGCATTCGCTTGTGCACAAAAAAGAACCTTGGGAATGGTATGAACCCATCTCTTCTCCCCTAGCTATGAGTTGAATAGCAAGACAGACTGGGCCCTATAGTTCTTGTTTGCAATCAGTCTACCACAGAAAGAAACAGCAACCTTCTGTGGGAAAACATTGTCTAGTCAGTCATGAATAGAAAGAGACATGATTGCCCAAGTGTGTATCATATATGGCACTTAACTGATTGAAGGAAATTCTAGAAAGATCAAAATCAATGGTACAAAATCTAATTAGGATGGATAGGGTAATAAAAAAAATTTTTTTTTTAAATTAAAAAAATTCCACGGTGGTGCATTACCCTTACTGAATATGACTTTTTTTTCCCCTCTTAATCATTGACTATGGATGACATGGAATTCTGTCATTGCAGCTTTAACATTCAACTAAATTATGGAAAATAATTGACAGTGGTTGAACTAGTTCTGAATGGATTTTGTTAATTGTTGTCTTCAATCAGTCTAACTGGAAACAGTACAATACTCATTTGAATCAATTATATAGATATGTGGAAGGAGCTTGTAATCACAGTATCAATTTTTTTATTTAGATGAAGCTGAGCCATTGTACGGTTTGATTGATCATTTTGCTTGCATTACAATCTTCCACATTCCATGTTATAAAGTATCCACTTTTGTCGATCTAAATGTATTTGAAAAGACAAAATACTTAAATATAGCCAACAGATGTATGTGTACAACTCAGTGACTAATGTAATTAAGCTGGTACAAATGGTTTTCAATATTTGACAGCAATTGATTCTCCAAATCAATTTTTCCACATCAGAGGTTGATTATTTTCAAGTCATTTTATTTGATTACTATCACTCTCAACCAACCATAAATGTTTACAAAAAAAAAAACTCAGTACAAACCTTTGCAAAATATTTTTCATACATTTTATCAAAAGCTGTATTTTCCCCCATGAACTACATTTTTTAAAAATTTTGGAGTCACATTTTTTACTGGCCTTAAAAAAACAAAAGATAAAAAAAATTAAGTACATGTCAAAAATTTTACTTCAAACAAAAGAGACAAATTTTAATAATTTCTTTTCAAAACACATTCTAAAATATCAACTGTCCCATTTAGTGATAATTAAATTAGCTAAAAGAAATTTTTCTAACATCATCTAACAAGCAACAAAAAAAGTTTTTGGCCAAGCTAATATTTCATTGATATCCTTTATTTGCTTCATTATAAACTAAAAACTGAATGGGCAGTTAACACCCCCCCCCCTTTTTTTTTTTACACACACACACACACACCTAATACTATTGAATACTATCAGGTATTATCATTAGATAAAGAATTAGAGTTTCAGTTTTCAAATTAGCCAATACATTTTGATAACCTAGACTTTACAAAATACAGCATTGCATTATAGATTTGATAAGCTTCAATCTTTAACCACTGAGCTAGCATCTGGCATGAGATTGCTTGACATTGGCATTTGTACTATCTATTGAATAAAAGATTTAACATTCTTTAATCTTCCAATAAGTAATTATCAAAATTTCGTACAAGCACTACTTGGCAAGCTTCTTTTTTTTTTTTTTATTAGCTAAACAATAAAAAATTTTTCAAAAATAAAAAAATTGATATTTACATAATTTTATTCCTTTTAGCAAATATCTATATACATAGTACAACAGTTTATGGGGGTAACTTCAAAATTCTTAACACTGGTAGCTCAATGTAGGGAGAACTAGCTTGTAAAATTAAATAAGTCCAAAAACAAAACAGTAACATTCCACCATCACCAAGCAAATCCTGAACTTCTACCTATCATGATGAATGAGCTCTTTGCCTTAAATATGTATTATAAAGACCTCAAGTAGAACTCATCTATGTGATCCATTGCTAAAAATACTGGAAAAATTATGGGTTTCTTGTACTGCTCCTGTAAGTATCTAATGCCTTCCTATCTATACTCTATTTTTACAAGAGCCAGATCAGACCCCCCTCCAAAAAAAAAAAAAAAAAGGACAATTTCACTACTCTATCCCTATTTCTATGGTAAGTATGCTGACAAGATAAATACTTTGGTTCCACTGGTATTGACCTTTGGCAACTTGGAATTGCCAGCCTCACCCCACAGGATAAATCGTCCTCATTTCCTACATATTCCTTAGTCTGACAACTTCTTCCAAAAAATTGCTACTTTGTAGAACAAATCCCTAGCAGGAGATTTTCTTGATCGTTACAATCTCAAATCTTGCATTAACAATTATCTTTCCTATATAACCTCATAAACTTAATTTTTTTTGTCTTCTCTTGTGCTCATACAACATGCAGTAACCCTCTAGTTCAAGTGACTGTTAGACTTAAAATGGAATTAGGTTTAATATGTAAAATATTTAAAGACTCAAAATTAAGTTTAAAATACTGAACAACAAGACAAGAAAAATAATGGATATATCTGGTTGGTAAGTAAATTATCACAGTTTGTAAAACATTAAATTCATTCAGAAACCACAAGATATTTTCTTCTAACCAAATAGTTTAATTCAGAATACATTTTTCTGGAGATAAGATCAAATTGCTATATTGAAAAATAGAATTCTTTAACTTGTAACAGAGATCAGTTACACAAATCATTGATGAAAGTAGAGGGAAGATAATTTAGATAAAAAAAGAAGAGGCAATAGTGACTATTCAGAACATTGTTGACAGTACAAACCTGATCATTTTCTGAAAAAAATTAAAAATGGACTAAGATGTAATGACTTTTGGCAATGTACCATGAACAATATTTAATAACATTAGCATAACACAAGAAAAAAAAAGTAATTTCAGCACAAGTTTTTCTTAAGATTAATAAATCTGGAGTCATGAAAAGAACATGAAAAATGATATGTCAATTTAAAATGTCATATTTTTATAATAAGAAATTGAACATAAATAACCAAAATTTCCAGATTATGAAAACTTTTCAATGGTTAAAATATTCTCCATTTGATAATTCAATGCCTAGAGCACAGTGCTAGGACAAAGTTTAACCCTTAATGCAAGTTAAATATATACATTAAGATTTTGTTAAGGAAATCCTTAAATCAATAAACAGGAACAGAGATAAACATACGAATAACAGCCTGCCTTGAAAATCTAATGAAAAAAAGCTTGTGTATACTCACGTACAGTAGTCATGATAAATATCATTCACTGAACTGTATCCAGAGCATAAGCAAGATGGTATTTGATTAAAAATTTAAAGCATTTAATTATAAAAATTAATCAGCTCATATAACAGATTAAATAGTAATAGATCTGTAACAAATTCACTCAAAATATTAAATGTTCCCCCAACCCAAAAAATTGATTATTATAATGGAATATCATCAAATGGCTCTAATCTTTCTAAATCCAGTTGAACAATATATTTAAGAGATTTGAATGAACCAAGCAAAATACTTTGTAGAGTTTAAAGACTATCAGCCAAACATTTTTAATGTCAATCAATAAAAGAACCAATAAATTCAGTTATCTTCAAGGGAATCCAATTTGGTAAAAAAAAGTTTTAGAAAAAAATGTTTAACAGGAAACCAAAAAGACCCAATATCATGAAGTTTATTACTAATTAGATTATGTTACTTCTTAACCAACCCATCAGCTGAAATACAAAAAAGCAATACTGAGCAGCAATTTAAGAAACAATTTATAACCTTCAAGGAGAATGAATAATATGAAAGTTTCATGAAAAGCAAAATGGGTTCATATGTTTAACAAGCCATTTCTTTTTTTTGTAACACAGCTCAAATTATGATTACTAATCAATGAAACAAATTTATAACTGCCTCTTATTTGTGAAGGTAGATTTTTTTTTTTGGTCTTTACATATCATTATAGATTTTGGTACAGCATTTCAAGTTTCAGGATTCTTCATGTAATTCAGTTCAGATGTCATTTTTAACATTTTTAAATAAAAACAAATATCAAGAAGTCCTTTGTAAAATTTTATATTCCCTGTAGAAACATCTTAGGTGATTTATCATTCTATGTTTATTGATGTTTTAGGTCAAAATAATCTGGCAAAGTTTCTAAGCTTTTTATATATACTATAAAAAAAAATTAAGTCTTAAACTGCTTAGTATAATAATTAAAGTTCACTAGAAAGCTAGGAAATGTCTTTTGCATGGAATTAAAATTATCAACTTTTTTCAGTTAGGATATATTTTGTCAAATAACTATATTGGCTGTAAAAAATCCATAATAACCAAATTTGCTTCTCCAAAAAAATGAAAGAGAAAGAAAAAAAAACTAAGTAACACAAAGAATATTTGACAAACTAAAACAGTGTTTGCTTTTTCTTTGCATTTTTTTTTCCTAATAATGCTTGTTGGCTTCCAAGGTTATATTTAGTTACTAGCAGATGGCTTGGGAAATAAGGTGAAATATTTTTAGCTAAATCAATGACTATCTAAAGCCAGAGTCTGACAAAAAGAAAAAGAAATTATAAAAACAGTACAGCTCTGTACTAAATTTGTTAACGATTCATGTGGTAGTAGTAGTGTCCATGGGTCTCTAAAGTATTCATACAATTTTTGGCAACAGCTTCTCTCACCTTGATTAAATATCTGTAACTTACTGCCTTCTAAAATATATTTCCATTCTTGAAAGCTGTACTAATAAACATACCTCATTTACTGATGTCTAGTTATAAGTTAAATTCTTACAATTTTCAGTTCAACAACCTGATACTAAAGTAAATCATAAATAACTGGCTGTATTCAGTCATTTGAAAAGTACTTTTTTTAAAGAAAATATATTCATTAAAAATGAGAAACTTTCAACATGTGTGCACACACACACACACACACATATATATATATAATACAAATAAAATTTGTCACTTAGCTGACTGATATTCAGCATCTAAAGAAAGAAGCACACTTCCTTATTCAGATTATTTTTGTGTGCAGTTTTCTTAAGAGAAATTAGAGTCTTGCTGAAATGTGACGCATTTTGTGGCTATGAAGTGAAGGATGGTGATTTATCCTGTAAAGGAGGTCCATCACTGCTGGGGGAGCCCATTTTCTTTATTAAAATTTCTCAAATGCACAAGCTGCAGACATATAGATGTAATACACACCATTTAAAATAAACAAAAATGGGGTGTCCATTTCAACTATGAGTATCCACTAATTATAAAGCTTGAAAGAATGACATATACACAAGTTTTACAATAATAGTCATCTACACCAAATATAAAGTATAATTTATTCAATCTCATATTACAGCTTTATTTGACATGGTCATTTAACAAAGCAACAAAATGAAAATGAGTGAGCATTTTTTGTTGGAATTTTAAAATGGATTTATTTTAAACAAATTTGCATCAAACAAATTAAATAATAACATTCGCAAAACAAAAAATTTTGAATAGAATAGTTATTCTTTCTTAATTTGGATAACAATGTTTCTATAAAATAACGCCCCTCCATGCAGCTTATTCAGATTTTATACAATTGTTTACAGAAATAATTTATGTCGGATTTTATTACTAAAGTCCATATTATCACAAAATTTGCTATTAACCAATGATGGAAACATTTTCAAGACTTTTTTTTTATTATTATTATGCAAAAAAAAAAAAAAAAAAAAAAACTGAATACAATATAAATTTTATAAACAGATTCAAAAGATATAGACAATGCATAGAAATATATTTAATATTTTATATACCTAAATATTTTATGTTTGACATTCTATAACCTTCAGTTTTTCTTACATTGATTTTAGTAACGTTTTAACTGTTTTAACTTGCAGTTTCTTTCATTCTTTTTAGATATATATTTCTTTGTTTGGATACTGCTTATATGCAACTCTTAAATAATGAATAAGAAGTTTCCTACTGAATTCTTCAGAGCAATTCCATTAATTTGAAGTTTTTGAAACCTTTTTGACAATCAGCTTTGCAGAATGTGAAGAAGCATTATCCTGGATGAACACTCTTTAGTTAAAAAAAATGTTATATCAGAAATGCAATAATTTTCTGCATTTTTCTTGAATCATAAGCAACAAGGGAGAGGTAGAGTGACCATTTGTATGAAGGACCCAACTTCTTACCTCGCTATCACATGCATCCTGTGTAGCTTTACATTGATCACAAAAGATTAAGAGATCAGTTTTCAACATCACAACAGATAGGACACTTGGCGTCATGTTGATACCTAGATTTGATGGCTCAATGACTATACAAGCAGTTACTGAATGAATCAAAAAGTGTAACTTATTTTCAACCTTTGTGAAATCTAGAAGGGTGAATGTGTCCTTTCCTTGAGATTGACTGGTAAGGCATTTGCTGTCTACCAAGTACAGGGGGAGGGAGGAAGGAGACAAGATGTCAACACCAGTCACTTCTCCATGCAAGATTGAATAAGGTGCTGTCTTAGATGTTCACATGAATGGAATCAAGAGAGTGTGCTGGTGAACACAGGCTGTTCAGTCACTAGCAAGCGAGTCAACCTGTCAATCCTGGTGGGAGGAGGAGGCGGTACATATATTTACCATTAACAGTAACACCCTCAAAGCAGCAAAGTTGGAAATATCAAGCATGATGTGGACAATACAACCCTCTCCTCAACATAGAGGTCTTGATAGTGGATGGACAACTATTGGGTTTTGACCTGTTGCTTGGGTTCAACACTATTAAAAACCTGGGCGGACTCCAATAATAGGGTTTGGCAATGTACTGTTTCCCAAGCATCGGATGGCTTGTTATGCAGCCATTAAAATAGAAGAACTTTATTTCTGTGCCAAATTCAACCCAAACTATAAAATATAGATTGCATCATGGAAGTGGCCAGGTAGTCAAACACTGGAGAATTTGCAGAACAAGAAGTATGAGTATGCCATACCAAAAGGTATCAAGAATAAAACCACCAACTGCAGACATAGCTGGATAATGGATGGTTACAGTCTTATCCAGAAAAGAACTTGGTTCCCCAAAAGGTATAATTCTGCTGATGGCAGTTGTGCAGAAAAATTGAAGTAAAGTGTGGCCAGTATTAGACCATCAGGAACTAAAAGAGTGCTTAGACACACACTCAGCCAATGTTGAGGGTGTGTCTAATGATGCACAAAAACTGAGGGAGTGGCAGCAAAAAGGACTCGATATCATTATCCTTAACCTAGAGTAAATAGGTTTATCTACAACTGTATATCAACAAGTCACTTTGGCCCTTTCAAATTGTGATCCTCAAGGGACAAAGATATTGCCTGACATAAATGGGTTTTGGGTTGAACACTGTACCAGCCATAATGAAAGCCATTGTCAATGCTGCACTATTGCAAAACGAATCATCCCAACAGGCAACCTTATATCTTGATGATATTTACATTGACAAGAGTATGACTTCAGTAGATCACATGAAAGACCATGTGGCTGCTTTTGGTCTGACCTGCAGGACTCCAGGTTGGCTCCATGCATCATTTGTTAAATGCAGAACAGTCAAGTTTCCTCACCACAGAGGTTTTGTTGGAGGTTGACAGAAGCATTGTAGAGGACATGTGTTGGCTGCAACCTGTAAATGATGTACAACATATTGATTTAGCAGATTTGGATACTATCCTGAAAGTGTCAATTTAGTGCTACAGTGGTGGTGAGGTAACAGGGCTGCATCTCTCCATGAACTCACAGAAAATTATCCCACAGTAGTTTGACATTGCTTCCTGCAGTAGACTGGTTGCCAAGGTTATAGAACCCGATCTGTCCTATTATTTAGCCCATAACTAAAGGGAAGAGACATTAATACCTTTCCCAATGGTATTTGTACATAAGTGAATGCAGGGAATTCAACTGGAATTTGAACTCGGTTCCCCAACTCAAACTCATTTTGAGCCGATAGGCGTAGTCAATAGATGTCCCCGCCTTAGTCTGTATTTACGGCTGATACCAGCCAATCATATTACTGTGAGGGGGAACCAAGGTGTATGCGTATTGATTATATCACAAAGTATCAGGGTAAAGAGATTCACTCTAGGATGTCTGATTGAGAGATCAGTTTTTGTATACTAGTGTAGCGAAGTAAATGGCGGTTTACTTTGTCAGACCATGCAACAAGGTGTCACATGTATCCTATGTCAGAAAAGAAAGTGCACACATGACTGGTTTATATACGAGAAAATCATTCAAATTTTTGGTTATACTTCAACCAATCACTGACTTCTCAACCTTGATATAAATAGGTTCTGCAAGGTAATTAACCAGATAAGGATGGCTCCGATTCATTACCTGGCACAAAAGAAGAATTTCTTGAGACAAGCAGCTGCTATATCAAAGATTATCCCCTCAAAATTTAATAAAATCTTGTTAATCCAATTTAAATGTTTCTTTGTGAAGTTTATTTGAAGATAATAATTTGGTTGCTATCCAATATTCTTAAATAATCTGCCTCTTTTCTCTGTTCACATTTGAAACACCAACATCTTCAAAAATAGTTTCTTTCAAGTTAATCCACATATCTTGAGGATCATCCCTCTTCATCTTTCTTAAATTTGTTTTTGGGATATTAAAAAAAAATGTTTTTCTTGTTCTGATATTGCCAAGGTTTTCAATTCATTTTTTTATGTTTTCTTTTTGCAACATTTTCATATTATCTGTGTTTTTTTTTTTTGTATTATCTTATGTTGTTCCCATTACAAATTTTTACAAAGTAGTTTCTTTTGAGAATGGCAATTATAACAGGAATACAATCAAGTTGCGTAATAAATTGCCTCACCAAATAATTTATAGCAAATGAGGTAACATTCACATAGTATATTTATCATATATCCTATAAATTTCACTAGCATCAGTTAATAAATACCAAGTTTATATTTTAACAAAAACCAGGCCTTTCTTGCATCAGTAAAGCACAGAAAATCAGTTACAGAGAATTAGAAGTCAACCTTTTTCTTGCCACTTGCAGAAACATTGGTTTTGAAACTCTTTTCATAATATCGGGATAGCCTGGCATCAGACATTGTCAGATAAATAATTAAATTGCTTTACAGCACCCATATTGCCAAATTTTACCCTTCCATATACAGATCAGATTTTGAACAGATTAATTTGAAACAATTTCTTATATTACATGTGATGTAGGCAAAAACAGTAATTTATAAAATTTTATACATATTCAAATTATTTTTTTTTTTAAAGCCTAAACAAAAACGAAAAAAGCAGTGGGGAGAAATATAATTTCCTTCATTGAACAATCTTCTTCAATAAAAATATATTTATTTAATGATTTAATCATCAACACAAGTACATAAGTAATTTTTTCTGACAAAATAGGTAACCAACTAATGCTCATCTCTGTTAGAACTTTTGAAAGAAATAGAATATTTTAAGAAAAATAATTTAGCAGAAATTATTTCAGAATTTTTTTTAATGTATTTCTCCATTAATGAAATTATACAAAGAAAAGATACTAAAAGATTCAGTCATTTTTATTAAATTGATTTAAAAATTTACAGTAATTTTTAAACTGAAAAAGGTCCGACTTCTATATAGAGCCAATAAAAATGAACCATTATAGAAAGAAAACATTCTAGAAATGTTATTATTCGATTTTCTAATAACTTTTAATTAAAAGAAACTACAGTATAACCCGGATAGAAGAGAGATTTTCTCTGGTCCCAAATTAGAGCCTGTGGTAAGGTATATAAAATAAACCAAACCCGGATATAAAAGAACTTTTATCCGGTCCCGGCAACTCTCTTATATCAGGGTTACACTGTAAAATGATTGGTAATTTTTAATTCAACACCTTATTTAAATGTTATTGAAGGTTACCATCATGTATGCTCTGGTTCTGTTTACAGTCTAAGTTCTAGAAATGATGAAGTAGGTGGGCAAATAACAACAAGATGTAATGCCTGGCTAGAGTCCAGTATATTTCATGGAAGCCAGATCTAAATCTACTGATAAGAAATAATCAACTAGACACTTCCATTATAAACTCACACTAGATCTTTCCTTTCTGACACTCCCCACCCCCAGTAAACAACATTCACTTTACTGGAGAGAATTTGTTTTGTTTCTTTCATAGGAAACAGAGGTGAAAAGAACATTCAAATTTTGTCAGCAATTTGCACAGTCAGCTGGCATTTTCTTTTCCTCCTAACAAGAATTGAAGGTTTTCTGCTTGGAAGCATCCTACCAAGTCAAACATTTAATGTCCGAGTTTAATCATTATTCGCTTTGCAGGCCATAAAGCTGTTAAGATTTATAGCACTTAACACCAAGTACAAGGAATGATTACAAGACAAAAATATATAAAAAGGTGTTAAAAAAAAAATAAAAAAATTAAAAAAATTAAAAAAAAAATATATATATATATATATATATATATAAAAGAACAACTGGAAAATATATTAAGAACAATATATTGTGAGTGTTAAGGGTTATTCTATATTTTTGAAAGGAATTGTCATTTTCTGCTGCAACAGACAATATAATTCTGACAAGAAGTCTATTTCAAGTCTCAGACAAGAAAAATAGTAATTCCAATTAGGAATGTTATGAAAAAAAAATTAAATTAAATTAAAAATAGCTTTCAATTTAAAAAAAAAAAAAAGAGAGAATTTAAATGAAACATTGTTTTTTTTTTATGCATTTTTCTGAATTAAAACAATCTAGGTTATTTTAGTTTGAAGAGTATAAAAAAAAAATATCAAAGTTTTACAACCTTCCATTAACAACATTTATATTTGACTAAAATTTGAAATAAAAGAAGATTCTATTTTGCCTTTAAAGCACACCAACTTGTTCAATTTTCTCAAAACCTATATGCACTCATTTTTATATCCAAAAATGTAACCAAGCCAATTTCTAAGAAATTACTGGATTTAATTTTTTTTTTTTTTAAATCTAACATTTTTATTACTTCAATAGACCCCCTAATTTGAGTAGATGCACTGTTTATTTTAAACAATATTTTGTCTACAGGGCTTCATATAAAAAGCCCATATACTGTTTGTGCTATACAATTTCTCTCCAGAATTTCTTACACATTTATAATTTTAGCATTCATCCATGCATTGAATATTGCTTCCACATCTGGTCTAGTCTTTCTGCTATATTTAGGAAGTCTTAATAAAATACAAAGAAGAATCTGCAATATTATTAGACCTGAAATTACAGATTCACTTACTTTCCTACCATCATAACAGTTTCTGTGTACTTTTTCTATAAAATTTTCTTAATAATTGTTCTGAAAAACTTTTCACTTTTAAAGCAAGGTCTCATTATTTTATAGTTGATATAGCTAGATGTGACTGTAAGTCCTATGCTAACAGTTTCTTTTATCGCACTTCTCACTTCCAGCCTCTTACTTTCCAGTCAAATTTAGTCTTAAAAAAAAATTTAAATACAATGTCAACCATTATCTTTTGTTTTAATTCCTGTTTTGCTTTTTTTAAATTTTATTGTTATTTCTCTTTAATAATGTTTTCCTTTCACACGCAATAACTTTTCATCTTAGGGGCTTTATTGCCTTGCTTGGAATGGGGTGTAATGAATTGCCGTCTAAATTACATGAAAATGAAAATAAAACTAACAACTCACTTTAACAGATATATATACACAAAAATATCTTTAAATACTAAAGAGTAAATTTATTTAAATAAATTAAAATAAATAAAACATCATTGGCTTAAACCACAGCCTCCAGACCACTTTGGGATCTCCTGCAACTCTTCTGGATGGTCTTGCTCAAGTTGGTGAATGCTGCCATAATCCTTGCCTTCAGTTCATCTTTGGTATTACAAAGAGTTCTGGTCTCTTACTCAACTGGACCCTCACACATAATCAAGGGGGTTGCAATCTGGAGAGAAATTGTCTGACAGTCATGGCTGGGTTCTACTTGTGTGGCATAGTACAAAGCCCTGTTGCTAGATTTAGGGTTTTCCAGTAACCACCCTCTTGACCCAAACCAACACTATCTCCTCAAGGCACTTGATGTAGGCCTCCATGTTAAATCTGAGGCCCTGTAAAAAAATGAATGGAGGTCTAACATTTACCATCACTAGTGATCGCCATTACTTATCCAACTCTTTCTGAATCCTCTGCACTATCCTCAGGTTGATACCCAAACACTCTGAAATGTTCATGTTGGAGCTTCTGGCATGAATGGTAAGCAGTAGTGTGCGGTTTCCAAATTTCTGATCAAGTGAATTGCATCATGGTACTTTTTTCTCATATACAGTACCCAATTGACCCTACTATACTATGCAGCTGTCAAAATCAAGATGTGCATGCACAAGAAATAAAATGATGACAATTTACACATTGCTATATATATATATATATATATATACACACACACACACAAAATACAAACAACCTACATTATTTAAAATGAAATTGATTTGAAAGTCACTTATTTTTAATGTTAAAAAGGTGGAAATTTAATATGAGCAGATTTTCAGTTCAAAGTGTATATAAAAATATATAATTTTTTTCTAAATGCCAAGATTTCATAGTTACTAAAAATTTAAAAATTAAGATCTCATATTTAATCTAAGAGATTAAAGCAGCTAAGTATTAAACTATAGAACATATTTGATTTTCTTTATTTCATTAAAATTGTTAAAGAAAAAAAATTACTTTACTTGAAAGATTGATGTATAATTACTATGACCAATAGCCATTCAAAATATTGTCATGTGATCAAAAGAGATTTTTTCATAAGATTCAGTATAAAACCATATTCTGAAACATGAATTCATGGTTAAAATTATAGCATTTTTACATTTTTGTTTTTCAAAATTTTCTAGTTATGAGTTATTTAAATAATAACCCTTACTATATCAATCAAGTTAAATTTAAAACTTACACAATATTTTTCTTTTTTTACTCAAAAGTATTGTTTAGAATATCTTAGAATGAACAAGCCACTAAAAGTAATGTATATGACATCAAGATTACAAATCTCATATGGATCAGCTGAATGTATTATAAACCTCACAGAAAAGAGATAGACATCTCTTAAGATTACATTAGCAACAGGATGAACAAGTTAGAATCATGTGAGAAAACTTCGGACATTTCTATCTGTAAATTTCAGTGGAAGAATAACATGGCTGCTGCTACTGTTGCAAACACCATATGGTTTCTGCTAGATTGAAATTTTGCAAACAGCTGGAATTTAGGATAGTTAACAATAAAGGGGTATATTTTTAAATGGCTATAATGATACCCTATTTAAACATAGTAGCCCGTATATAAAGAATAAAATGCAAAGATTAGTACAATATTAAATTGATGTCTAACAATGAAATTATATGAAAAGTGTTCAGTAAACATTATGAGGAAAGTTAAAAACATTTTATGATCTTGTTCCTCATGTTCCAAATAGATTTCTTAGCTATTCCTAAAGAATTCCATTGATCCTCGCTAAAAGAAGTTATAATGAAGGCAAACTAGCACTGTGGACTGAACTGTACAACTTTACTATCAGCCAAACATAGTAAGCACTCTTACAAACAGTATATGACTGAGTACATATAAAAAGGAAATATGAAGATAAAAAAAAAAATACAAACTTGTTTTGCTTTGACTGTTAAAAAAAATAAAAAAATAAAGAAAGCACGAAAACACTTGAGTCATAAAGCTTTCATTAATTCTATCTTAGAATTTGAATGTAATGCAAATAATCAAAATGAGAAGATTAAAAACATTTTTAAAAATCATTAACTGCTCAAGGTTTCTTTGTTAAGTAATTTGATTAAAAGCAGACTAAAAAATATTCTTATGTGAAAAGGAAATAATTAGTGTAATTATTTGGACAAATGTTTAATAATGTTTTTACTTAAAAAGAAAACATGGAATTATGTAAGCACTTTAAAGTAAATGACATTAAAAGAATTTTTTTCTAATCTTGCACTAATCAAGCAAACATGAATTTGCAAAAAAAAACAAAAAAAAAACATAAACAAACAAACTTTGTTTGGAAGGTCTTATTAGGGTAAAGACTTTTTCAGCATTCCATATATATATATATATATATATATACACACACACACACACACACACACAAAAACTGAAAATTGGCACCAACACTAGCAATAAGTATTTGATAAAGAAAAAGTTAATATTTATAATATTGGAAAAAAAAAAAAACAAAAAAAAACAAACTGAAAACAAAGTAAATATGGAGTAAAACAGAAATAAGAATGTTAAAGAAAAAGAAATGTCACAGACTTTCATAAAAGTTGTTGATAAACATTTTGGAAATCGTCCAACACTAAGGAAGATATTCAACAGAAGTAACTTCAAAGTCAGCTACATTTACATAATAAATATGAAGTTGATATTCTAAGTAGGAAGTTGTCAGGCACATAAAACAATGATAAAAATGACAAGAGAAAAATGTAGAAAATGCAACTGCCAAATGGTGAATGTTTGAGTATCAATATTATGTATAGATAATAAAATGTTACAACTAATTGAAGTACTACTTTAGATCAGTGGAAAGAGTTGACCGATTCATTTGTATCTTATGGCTTATCAGTCATTAGTGGGTTATTTAAAACCAAACATATCTTGGATTGTAAGAACAATTTTTTTGCTCGTGAATATTGCATTAACAATCCTTTTGAGATAAGATTTTTTTTTCTAGATACAAGTCTTACTATTTAACTCACAGCTGAAAAAAGAATTGGATTCATGCCTTTCCCACTGGTCATTGCATCTAAGGTAATGCAACAAACTCAACTGGAATTTAAACTTAGCTCTCCAATTTCTCATTCCAAGCTACTATCCATTACATCCCTTGCACATTAACATGTCGATGGAAAAAGAACAAAGATTCTATAATCATAAATTAAGCATAAAATATATATATATAAACAAGTAATTCAGACTGACACTTCTCAACCTGATCTGTTCATTACTTCCTCCTCCAAATCATGCTCTGCACCTCTACCCTCTTAGCAACTTTGACCAAGCAATAGTTTCTATAGATATTTCTTTCTGCTCACCAATTAGGCAAGAATTGAGTTTGAGTTTTGTTTAATGGCATATTGACCTTTGTGGGTTATTTAAATGCCAAAAACAAGGGGCTTTAAGGTTTGTTTTTTTTTTAATGTTCAGTTATAGTAAGAAGGTTGGTTTAGTCAGATTTTGATGAAATTTTTTTATTTTAGTAAACTGAAGATGTCTTCTAGTTTTGCATTAAAAAAAAATGTATTGCTGGTAATAATTTTCCTTCAAAAATGTATATTTTTCTATAAAAGTGTATTTTTATACTTTCATATGTTTTAACCCCAGTTAGGAGGTTAACTATTTGCCCATAACTAGGACCCTAACAGGTGCTACCACTCCAGGGCAGGGTGGACCTGGGAACAACAACTGTTAAGAGGTAGTTCCATGCTCCTCGCAACCTGCCAATCAGAGACGTTGCTGCCAGATCATACCCAGGATCTATTAGGCAAGAACTCCCAGGGCATCCTTCTGTTACCAACACAATGATTGGGACTTATTTCATGATTTCTTTTGGGGCACTCCTTCAAATGATATTCTTAATCATCCTGCTGAAAAATGTGCAACTGAGGTCTCTTCCTGGATGAAAACCATCATCAAAGCTTTTGTGCCAGCATGGAGATACCAAGTAAAACTAAATCTTGTTGGTGATCTGCCCATTTAGCCAATATAGCCCACAGGAATCACCTCTCCCAAACTATACCAATGCAATACCTCTTTGTAACCTCAAAGAAGCCAAATTGTTGTTCACTTATAAAATAAAATACAATATGGCCTCTCACAAGTTTGGTAGTGGAGATTACTGGTGGCTCTGTGAAAACAAAAGAAATCCTCAATCCCTCCTTTCTTCAATCAGTTGAAGTATTATCATTTACTAGATAGAGCAGAATGCTTTGCGTGGAGCTTCTCTTCCAACTCCACCCTCAAATCATCAAGAATTTTTCTGTTCTAGTGAAGAAATCATGCACAGTCTCTACTGAATGATATGCACATCACTCCATCCGTGGTTTATCATCTCAAAACTAGATCTCCACAAGGAGTTTGCAAATTCAACAGTACCCCTGCAATTGTCCTAAGGAAATGTGCTCCAGAAATGGTTCCTGTTCTCTCCAAACACCACTTTAAATGGATTGTTGCTTCTTGCTACCCAACCCCATTCTTTTATTGTTCTTTATCCTCACTAAAGTCTTCTCAGTTTCTTTCACTCCCAGTAACTTTTTGTATCTTAGTGGCATTGTCATCTTGTTTGTGATAAAATGATCAAGAAAAGAAAGTTCCCAATATATCATTGGCAAATAAACAAAAGTAATAGAATCAAATCCCAAATTTCATGGCAAGTGGTAGCAAGAGTTAAATCAAAATAGTAAAAAGAGAAGATTATATATATACACACACACAAACACATACACAAAAAGTCTACTATAACAAAAAGATTTTGGAAGAACTTGAAGGGCGAATACAAGAAATTACATCTTCTATACCACAAGAAATCCTGGTGAAATAAGTTGACAGAATTCCTGAGTAGCCTAAGAAAATGGTAGTAAAATCTGGCACTCATATTTAATTTTAAATAAAACCTTATGTTAAATGCTTCCCTCTCATATCCATTTCTTATAAAAAATAATGATTAATAAATTTATTAACTATAATTTTTACAATAAATGGATATAAAGAGAATATATACACACACACACATATACAGAATGTGCAATGGGTAAATTGTCACCATTTTATATTTTTAATTTTGTGCATGCACATTGTTTTTGATGACTCCACAGTATAGTAGGATCAGTTGAGCACCATGACACAATTCACCCCAGAAATTTAGAAATGGCACGCTGTGCTGCTTGGTATTCTCACAGGAAGCTCCAATCTGAACATTTCAGAGCATTTAGGTGCCAATCTAAAGACAGTGCTAAGGATTCAGAAAGAGTTGGACAAGTCTAATAGTGATTATGAAGGTACAGTAACTCAGAAAACTGTTCATTCTGATAAAAAATGACTCAAATTTGTTGTTGATTACCTCAGACTCAACACTGAGGCCTATATCAAGTACCTTGAGGAGATAAGGTACTCTAGCAGCCACTCTCTTGACTCAAGGAAAGCATTATATCTAGCAACAGGACACTGCACCATGCCACACAAGGAGAACCTAGTCATGGTTAATTTCTGCGACTACATCACACCTTACATATGGCCACCTAACTCCACAGACCAAAACTCCTTGTAACACCCAAGAGGAACTGAAAACAAGGATTATGGCAGCATTCACCAACTAAATCAAAGAGATTACCCAGAAGAGTTGCAGGAAAACCTAAAGTCATCTAAAAACTGCAGTTGAAGCCAATGGGGATTTTATAAATTTACTTTAGTATTTCATGATATTTTTGTATAATTTTGGTAAATATACCTGTTAAAATAAAATGTCAGTGCCATCTTCAGTTTTGTGTAGTTTATACAAGAGATTTATCCATTGTACCCTCTCTGTTGCTATATATATATATATATATTTGGGCAGCAATCTTTCTTATGCAGGTTTCATTAAAATTGACAGTAAGGTGTGATGGTTAAGTTTTTTTTATGTGATGTTTTTCATGTGATCATATGATTTTTTTTTTTTTTTTTTTTTTGAAGACATAAATTATATAAAAATTGTCCAAATGTTTTTTTGATTCGAGTGCTTTTGGCTATATTTTTAGCCATTGTCAGGGATGAATATTATTTTATATGTAACAATCTAAGTGATGTTATGAATAATATGGAGTAGTGGTATGTGTTATGTATCGAACACGGTAAGCATGCTGTTAACGTGTTTTGTAGCTGATGTTGTTGAGTGTTAGGCTTTTTGTTTTTATTAATGAAGCCTCCATTGTTTTTAGTCTTTTTTGCATATGAATAATGCTATGATATTACACTTGTCAGCAAGTGTGTACCAAACAATATTCAGAACATACTATAGTCTATAAAGTCTATATTGAGCATTAAGCTTTGCTTTTTTAAATTTCTAGCTATTGTTGGATGTGCATAGGCAGTCATTTTTATTGCATGCATTCTTATGTCTTGTTAAAAATATTTTTAATAGCTTGTTTAATTTCATCAAACCAGTCACCACTTTTGATTGAAACTAACTCTAAAACCTCTTTTGCTGCATAGTAGACCTGAACACAAGCCTCTTTACAGCTAACGGAATTATTCAGTTTCAATTGAAGCTTATAGTGCGTCAAGTGTCATGGAGTTTGGTAATATCCACAGTAACGTCATAGTGCAATTTCAAATAGCTGACTTAATGACCAAATGCATTTTAGCACATACAAGTGCATAATCAGCTCAACTCTCCATACCTCACCTCATTTTACATTGCAGACATCCTTCATGTCACATTTATGAAATATGACATTTACAAGTAGGTGCCATTGACAAGACCTTTGGTGCATCAAAGTCATTATATAGTCAAATTTGTGTTGGAATTGTGTACTCAATGTGAAGCTGAAACAGTGCAAAGTTTCAAGAAGCTGCTGACTGCGGCTATTCACTTTCCTTGCACTGTACCTTTCTTAATCTGCTTTTAAGAAGAATGTGAAACCACCACTGTGTTATTTGATTTGACCATGATCAGAGACAATTCTCAAAGCAGCAATATCAACAACATAGCAGACAACTTCTATAGCAACAGGGGCAGGAGATGAGTTAGTTGTGCTGTCAATGAGCATTCAAGCATTACAGCAAGAGATGCTAAAGTTTGATTTAATTTTTTTTTTAGTTCATTTGATTTGCGGACATCCACCAACCATACTAAACTAGCCAAACATTATTGAAACAGGCAATGTTTAGGTTACCTATTCTATCATGGATGTGCGCTGTGGTACATTGGATATTGGCTCTGAACGAGAAATCGGGGAGCCAAGTTCAAATTCCAGTCGAATTCATTGCATTCACTTACAAATACCCTTGGGAAAGGTATTAATCCGTCTATTCCTTTAAATAATAGGACAGATTGGGCTCTATAGCCTTGGTCGGCAACCAGTCTACCACAGAAAACAATGGCAACCTACTGTAGGATAATCTTCTGCCCAGTCAGTCATGTCTCTTTCGAGACATGATCGCCCAAGCGTGTATCACGTATGGCACTTAACTGACTGATTCTATACCTCCCAGATATCTGATGGGTAGTGCTATACTTAAACAGGGCTGCTCAATTATCACTAGAAGAACAGAATGCTACTGCCACATGTAGAGAAACAACTTTATCTACTAAATGCCACCAATGTGTAAGTCAGCACTGCATACTTCCAGCCCATGAGACTTGTACATGTTGCCACTTCAACATCACTATTGAACTTCAGAAACAAGAGCAACAACAGATACTAAGCTGTCAGCAATACCAGTACTGAGATTATAGTCATGTACAGCTTGCACAACGCCACAATATCTCATACCATTAATGCTAAGAAACCCAGAGGCAAGCATATGTGATATATCCAGATTAGCACTGAGGTGGGTGTTATATCAGTTTTTCTTCTTGTAAACGGATACCTTATCAACAGCTTTAAGTCAATTACTATGTGAACTAACCACATTCCTGAACACCAAGCCAAGTACATCTATGTCCTCACACATCCATAACACAATCTTTGTTATTAATATTTACTACTGGATTAAGTGTGTTGAAACAAAAAAAAGACTACATACAAAAATATTTGTTCTGTAAAATGCTTTCAATTTTTTTTTTATTTGAAAGCATTAGGCTATATAGTGATTATATTATATATAATAATAACAATACACCATATTGAAATGTGTAGTCATTGAGAAAAGGATTAAATTTAAAGAGAATTCACTAAAAACATTTTTTCTTTTTAAATCTTCCTAACTTTACACTAATTCTTAACATGTCAAAATGCAACAAACATCAGTTACTACTACAGTATAAAAATCAGTGGCAAGATTCATAAGTATATTTGGTTAAATGGAGGTTGCTACTGATAAACTTTCATGCTGGATTTCAAGAGGTAATCAAATTCTCTAGAACAAACTTTCATTTCAGATGATTCTTTGACATATATAAGTCACTTTTATTTTTTTAATACTTTGTTTTCATGAGATTTTGACACCATCCTGAACTAGAAACAAACATTTCATTTTTTTTTAATTGCAAATAATTTTAAAACTATTGGCAATATTATCACCCATTTCTTTAATGATTGTTTTATTAAAAAATGTGTCTGCAAAAATGTAATCTTTCTCAAGTAAAAGCATTGATTTATCTTAAATGAATTATTTTGAAATATTTATTTGCTTATCTAAATCTTGCCATGTTATATCTTGCTTAAGACATTTAAGAAGGAAGTTACAAAAATGTGTAAAAAGGAAACATGCACACACATTTTCATACTTAATATAAGGAAGAGACAGATGAGGTTTCTGGGACATGTAATGAGGAAGGAGGGCCTAGAGAATTTAATACTCAGACGACAGATAAAGGGAAAAAGAGACGGGAAAGCAGCACAAGATCTACTTGATAGGCCTGAGCAAATGGATGGCAGAACAGGATTTGGAAGAGATACCAAAAGGAAGAATTTTGAGAGCAACAAGAGAGAGCCAAGTGGAAGTCCATGATCACATACGTCCTGAAAGGACATGGCACATGAAGATATATAATTATTTAATTACTTAGTTTTTGGTCATAATTAAATTAGACCAGTACACAGTTGTATTAAAAAGTGTTCAATACAATAATATTGTAGAACTTTATATATTTTTCATTTGTAAACAAATTATTACGCAACTTAGGTTTCTACCATGTGATGT